>JAJEJO010049480.1:28009-48335 GCA_020662805.1 Glaucomys volans
AAAAAAAAAAAAAAAAAACTGGTCCAAGTGTGAAAGACCTTAAGAAATTAAGTAATGAAATTTGAGAAACTAAAAATACCAGTTGAATTTAATGACATGGAACTTAGTGGTGATAATAATGATGGGGCAGAAGTCAGATTCTAGGGAGTTGAAGTATTTATGTGGGAGGCAGGGAAGTAGAAATAGGAAGCATAGATAAGTCTTTTGAGAAGTATAAATTTTAAGGTTTTATTTTAATGCTATTTAAAAATGAAGTCCAAATGTATTTGTACCTCTAGGTAACCTGTCAAAACTGTGAATAGGAATAACATTTTACTATTCCCTCTTAAGGGAATCACCTTTCACATTCTATTCTATATTATTTTGGTTCCTTTGAAAATTATCTATTCCAGAACAATAAATTTAAACTCAAGTATTTAAGTAGTATATTTAACCTAATTGGAAAAAATACACAAAATATGTGATAATGGGAACTTCTTGGACATACAAATAAATTGTAGCTATTTAATATTTCAATATTAAGTGAATAACCATATTGATATTAGAATATTTAGTATATTAAAACAATAAGTATATTAGAAAGATTTTATCTGGTAACCAAATAGCTGAAAATGAGCATCAATATAATGAAGATTAAGGGATGTCCCCACTATCCCTATTTTTTCTAGTGTTTTGAGCATGAAGGGGTGCTGCATTTTATCAAATGCTTTCTCTGCATCTATTGAAATAATCATGTGGTTCTTGACTTTAAGTCTGTTGATGTGGTGAATTACATTTATTGATTTCCAGATGCTGAACCAACCTTTCATCCCCGGGATGAAACCCACTTGATCATGGTGCACTATCTTTTTAATATGCTTTTGTATGCGGTTCGCTAAAATTTTGTTAAGAATTTTTGCATCTATGTTCATTAGAGATATGGGTCTGAAACTGTGGTATATATACATAATGGAATATTACTCAGCCATAAAGAAGAATAAAATTATGGCATTTGTAGGTAAATGGATGATGTTGGAGACTGTTATGCTAAGTGAGATCAGCCAATCCCCAAAATCCAAAGGCCGAATGGTCTCTCTGATAAATGAATGATGATGCATAATGTGGGGGGGGAAGGGTGGCAAGAATGGAGGAAGGATAGATAGCATAGAGGAAAGGGAGGGGTGGGGGCGGGTGGGGGGTAAAAATAATAACAGAATGTGTGACAGATACCATTGTCCTGTGTACATGCATGAACGCACAGATGGTGTGACTCTACTTTGTGTACAACCAGTGAAACAATAGCTGTACTCCATTTGTGTTCTGTGAATCAATAAGTAAATAAAAAAAATAATGAAGAAAGAAGTGAATGAGTAGAATACAGTTTTGTTAGCTTTATCTTTTATGTTGGTGTTTTGAAAAAGCAGTAGAAAAAAAAACTCAGTCCCTTTAGAGTATACGATAAAGGTTGACTTATCAGTCCAATGATTTAGTGATGTCCAGCTGTTTAAATGACAGTCTTCAACAAAAATAGCTTATTTCTAGGGAAAAGGTTTTATTTAACAAGAAATTTTTGATTCCCTAAATTTTTGATCTTCTAATATTAAAGGGATATTATTACAGTTCTTAGACATATAAGATTGTGGAAAACAGTGTATGTTTGATTAGCCATCATTGCTTTCAGTTAAGCTTAGATTTGTTTGTAATAACCCACACTTTGTTACATCTTTTTGAATTACGTATTTACAATAACAAATTCAAATGGAATAATCAGTTTTGCACAAACCCAACTGACTTAGGGACAGTACAATTCTACTGATGGGAATAGAAGTGTGGGGCATAGAAGGGAGCGTTCAGGGTGACAACAGCCTGAGTAAGTGTATTTTACAGAAGAAAATGGAGAAGCCATTTTTGAGCCAGGACAATTAAATGGATGATGGTGGAGAGGCATTACTATAGGTCTGTAGGGCATATCAATTGTGTAACTGTAGTATTGTGATCTTTCTTATGTAATGATTTTGGTGGAAAGGTTGGGGCAGGGGACACAGGCGTGACCTTATCTGGGCTCTTCTTTCATTAGTGATTATCTTCTCTTTTCATTCCCCTATATCGTGGCTTCATCCTCAGGCTGATTTCCCTGATGGTAGTGGAACAGCTGCAATTCTAGTCCATCCACATTTCCTACTGACCAGAATAATCAAGATTACTCTTCAAGTAGCTTCAGCAGGAGAGGCAAGGAAGATTTCTTCCCCAAAGCCTCCAGAAAGCATTTATTGTTTCATTGACCTGAATTAGATGATGTACCCTGCCCCGAATTAATTACTTGGACTGAATAATGGTATGTGTTGTTTGACCTAAACCCATTAGTGAATGCTCAGGAGATGGACTGCATGGGAGAGGGAGTATATTGGAATGAAAATTGTAATGCTCTAGGAGGAGGAATAAAGACGGAATTTCATTATTGGTTGCAAACCAATTTATAAGTTCCTTAACAAGTTGATGAACTTAACCAAATATCATCTTCGAAATGACAGGCATTACTTTTCAAAACAGTAGACATTCATCTAAGATTGTTTTCTTTTATTATTGTTACTGATGTGATGTAGCATCTGCAGTATAATAGAGATAAAAGGTTAACACTGTATTGAATAGTGAGAGTGTTATTATGTCAATGAGTGTCTCAGAGAAGGGTATGGCTTATGGTAAAAAACATGGGAGTCCAAAGACTCAGGATTCATATTCCAGCTACACTATGCAATAGCTCTGTGACCTTAGAAAAATCTCATAACTTCTTTAAATTCTCAATTTCTTCTTCTATAAAACATTACACATCCAAAGTTTTGAGGATTAACTAAACTAATCCATGTAGAATGATTATTACAATTTCTGACTGCACTTAATAAATGTTAGCTCTTATCCTCTGGTCTGAACAGAGCAGGCTGCGCTCATCGCCATCTGACTGCCTAGAAGGCTTCTGGAGCACCAGACTTAGTGCTGCATCTTTGAAAGAAGCTTATATCATTGGAAACCCCATCCTGTTGATTTCTCTATGTGAAATGATAAATTCACCAGTTATTTTTCTTTCTCACAATATAAATGAAATAGAAAGAAGCTTTAACTGCATAAAACAATATAATGTCACACTAAAGTTGTTGGGCAGAGAAGATGCTGTGTGGTTCTATTTATGTAAACTCAATACAGGCAAAACCTAACTATGGTGTGAGAAAACAGGATGCCAATTGGTCCTAGTGAGTAGGGTTAAGTGCTTGGGAGAGGGCACGTGCGGGGACTTCTGGCTGGTGGATATGTTCAGTATCTTGATTAATGTGCTGGTCACAAAGTGTGTTTACTTTGAGAGATGTCAATGATGCTTTGTTCACTTTTCTCTTAATTTATTATACTTTAAAAATATTAAAACAATATACGCAATTTCATTTGGATCAAGAGATGGATTCCTATCTTGTATTGAAAGTAAAAGTTACACAAAGATACGTCAGTAGGTATCTATTTCTTTGGAGGAAATGTGGTATTTCAAGGACAATGTCTCTCATGACTCCTTGGCACAGTTTCCCACTGAGGTAGGCTATTTATTTTGTGCCAGGGATCGAACTCAGGGATGCTTAACCACTGAGCCACAACTCAAGCCCTTTTTATTTTTTATTTTGTGACAGGGTCTCACTGAGTTGCTTAGGACCTCTCTAAGTTGCTGAGGCTGCTTTGAACTTGCCATCCTCCTGCCTCAGTCTCCCGACAGGCTGGAATTACAGATGTGCACCATTGTGCCCGGAATGTTAGGTAATTTATATAGGAAAAGTGAAACATCCTGGGAAGGTAGAATTGAAACATCAAGCTCTTCTTCATTGTATTATGTTGATCCTGATGGAGGACGTTTGATAGAATGTCCCCTTTATGCCCCAAAGAGTGGCTAATCATTAGGGAAGGAAGAAATAGTCTGACAAATCGAGGGGTGGAGGTTCATGAGTGCAGATTGGGGCTCAAAACACATTGTTGTGAAACACATAGTCCCTGCGGGGCTAAGCTAATCAGTGTACCTCATCCTCTGACCACTGTGATGGTTTCAAACTGTACAAGAGATGACACTTGCTGAGCTAGCTTTCAAAAAGAAAGATAAGAAAGAAAAAATTCAATTCTTAGGAAAATGCCAGGAGAGACACCTTTTATTTTTTCTCTAGACACTGATGTGTAAAATAAAGTTGGTTTTATTGTAGCTGCATTATTGCCATGATCAGGGAAACCCTAAAGCTTCCAAGGATGGCCATTACATAGACTAGAAGATAAAACCTATACTATGTAAGGCAGAGTGGGAAGATGGAAAGAAATCGAGTCTTTGACGACATGAACTGCGTTATTGTTAAAGCCAGGTTGAGTTAGTTTCTCTCTCATATAAATGATTATTGATGGATTCAAAATTAAATTATTTTTAAGGATGTGTGCAGTACAGTTTCACCTGTATATTAGTGTAGGCATAGAAAGCTGCTGCTTAAAATTATTGGTCTGAGTTCCTTCACCCTCCTGAGTAGATACGCTGTCATTGTCCCTTAACATGTCCCTGCTACTCCTGTGTAATTTTGAAGAACTTCCTGAGATTATTACGCCCTTACATCTGATTTACTATTGTGTGAGATCTACTATGCTTCCTTCACATAGGATTCAAGGCAAAAATTTGCTCAATAAAGTGTTTGTTGAATATAAAATTATTTATTTTAGAGTAGATTTTAGATTCTTTTTTTAAAAGACAGGAAGAAATGACTTCACGTAATCACTTCTTAAGTAACCATAATTTGAAAATCTGTCACTCCTAGATTTAGACTATGTCAACAGAGACCATGGGAGAGGATTTCTGCTGAGTGTCATGGAAATCATTAACAGTCTGGCTAGTCTCTATTTTTCAGTCAACATTCTCTAACCCTCCCCCATTCTATTTCCAGTATGTTCACATTTTCCCAGAATAGCTATGAAATCACGTAATTAGCCTCCAAATCAGCCGTGCTGACACAGCCATTGGCATAAAGTACAGAAAAATTGATCAACTTATTTCTAAGAAAGCATTCCAAAAGAGTCAAGGCTGCTTCAAACACCAGGGAGAGTCTAAATTGTCCATTAATACTATTTTTCTGTTACTAATATATGAAACAGCTACTGAAAACTTCCCCACATGGACTCCAAGAATGCTCACTTCTGAATGTAGTCAACACTACTGGCTCACTTTTCTATACATGTTCCATGGTTTGCCCCTTACCAAGCAAAATAGCCACACAGTGGGGGCTTCCAGCCTCAGAAAAAGTTTACAAAATAGTATATTTTAAGGTAAAAGTAGTCAATAATCAGGTGGGCAATATATAGAGGCAACAGTGGATTGCCACCCAAGAGATTTTAAAATACAGGAAATGAAATTTTCCTTTGAGCTTTAACCTACAAAATTTATATATATATATGTCAAACATAGAAAAGATTACTCCAAATGACAGAAAAATTCCCAAATAAGAGGATGATAACCTAGTAATAGTTTTTGTTGATAGTGTCTATATCTATGAAGTGAGTCAATTCAATTTTAATGCAATTGGAAGTATTGGAATGATTAAATGGAATGATGATTGTAAAGTATTTAGTTCAGCACCTGTTGCTTAATAAGAACTCAGTAAATATTCACCATGACTAGAGGGGATGGAGTAGGTGTGAGAGTATGCAAGCAATGCTGTTTGCCTTCTTTCCTGCATAGTTCATGGTCTCTCGAGGAACTGCTTTAAGTGCTACATGTGTTTTAATTCCCTTCACCCTTACGGCAGTCCTATAAGGTAATGACATTGCTATCTACATTTTATAATTTAAGAAACTGGTAACAAGAAGTTACTTAAGAGTACCTCTAAGATTATAGGGTTGGCAAGAGGGAAGACTACAAAGCTGGTGAATGGGCAGATGTTGGAGCCATGATGGAACTTAGTCTGCCAGATATCAGAGTCTGGGTCCTTAGCCACAACTGTGTACTGTCAATGTCTGTGGAGTGAGTACCCAGAACAGGCTTGCAAGTCCTGGTGGTTCCTATGAGTTCTTGCTTTTTGATCAGAAGCTTTCTTATCATGGTTTTTGGTCTGTGAGAACACTTAATAAAATAGATTTGCATAATTGTAGATTTACAAGAAACCTCTATATTCTTTAATCTTTCCATCTATTTCAAAGAAAACATTTATTGTTTAAGGTGAGTGGCATTTTACTTTTCATAAAATTTTGTAAAATATTTTTTCTTTATTATATCAAGAAGGTCATACACATTTTCTTTACTCTGTTAATATGATGAATTATATTGATTGACTTTCAAATAGCATTCTTGCATTTCTCTGAGAAAGTACTTTTGGTTAGATGTATTTTCTTTCTATATATTGCTGAATCCTTTTTGTGTGAAAAACACAGGAATTGGTCTGCTCCTCATAAGTTGTTGAGTTAATGAACATATAGTTGCTCATAGTACTACTTTATTTATTATTTTTAAAGATGTCTGTAAGCTCTGTGGTGATATTTCTTCTCTCATTCTTGATTATTAAATTGTCACATCAGGAACTATTAAGGATCTGAGATTTTACTTGTCAAGTCTGTAACGGTTGTCTAGATCCTGGCAAAAAAAACATGAGGCCTGTACTTCAGAGATAAAAGACAGTTTATCACCAGGTGTGGTGGTACATGCCTATAGTCCCAGCAACTCTGGAGGCAGAAACAGGAGGATCACATGCTTGAGGCCAGCCTGGGCAAGTTAGCAAGACTTTGCTTGAAATAAAAAATTAGAAGTCTGGGTATGTAACTTAGTGTTCTATTTCAAGTATTGACAAAAAAAAAAAAAGTTTGTTATAGAAATCACTGTCACCAAACTAGACAAATAAACTTCTTGAAGATGATTACAATAACTTCATTAAGACACTTATCCATTGTCGTCTTGGATTTTGTATCTGATGATGTCAATTTCTCTCTGCTTTTCATTCTGTAAATATATATATATATATATACATATACATGCATATATATATATACATATATATATGTTCCAATTAGTTACATATGACAGCAGAATGCATTTTGACTTACTGTGCACAAAAGAGCACAACTTTTCATTTCTCTGGCTGTACACAATGCAGAGTCATACCATTCATGTAATCTTACATGTACTTAGGGTAATAATGTAATTCTCATTCCACCATCTTTCCCATCCCCATGCCCCTCCCCTCCCCTCACTCCCCTCTGCCCAATCTAAAGTTCCTCCATTCTTCCCTTGCCCCCCTCACCCCATTATGGAGATCAGCATCCACGTATCAGAGAAAACATTTGGCCTTTGGATTTTTGGGATTATCTTATTTCACTTAGTATGATATTCTCCAATTCCATCCGGTTACCTGCAAATGCCATAATTTCATTCTTCTTTAAGGCTAAGTAATATTCCATTGTGTATTTATACCACAGTTTCTTTATCCATTCATCCACTGTGAATTGAGCTGCTATAAAAATTGATGTGGCTGTATCACTGTAGTATACTGATTTTAAGTTTTTTGGGTATAGATGGAGGAGTGAGATAGCTGGGTCAAATGGTGGTTCCATTCCAAATTTTCTAAGGAATCTCCATACTGCTTTTCCAGAATGATTATATTAATTTGCAGTTTCACCAGCATTGTATGAGTGTTACTTTTCCCCCACATCCTTGCCAACACTCATTGTTGCTGGTATTCTTGATAATTGCCATTCAGAATGAAGTGAGATGAAACCTTAGTTTTGATTTGAATTTCTCTAATTGCTAGAGAACATTTTTTTCATATATTTGTTGATTGCTTGTATATCTTCTGTGAAATGTCTGTTCAATTCCTTAGCCCATTTATTGATTGGGTTATTTGTATTTTGGGTGTTAAGTTTTTTGAGTTCTTTATATATCCTGGAGATTAGTACTCTATCTGAAGTGCATGTGGGAAAGATTTTCTTCCAATCTGTAGGCTCTCTCTTCACATTATTGATTGTTTCCTTCACTGATAGGAAGCTTTTTAGTTTGCATCTGTACCATTTGTTGATTCTTGATTTTATTTCTTGTGCTTTAGGAGTCTTCTGGAGAGCTGTTTAGATTTTCTTGGTCCTTTTTTACCAAGCAATTTTGGATTTCATTCTGGACATGTTGAATGTTACGTTATGAACTTTTGAGTCTTGTGAAAAATCCTCTGCAAGTTGAGATTCTGTTGTTCTTGTTGCTTTAGCAGGTAGCCAACCTGGTGAGGCTGTCCTCTGAGGCAATGGTTTGCTCTTCAGAGTCTTTACATCTGCTTGGATCCATGGCTGTGTGTGTCATTGGTTACTAGTGTGGAACCTGGGTGGGGTCTACACTGTAGTTCAGTTCTAAAGCCTCCGCTGGGTTGTTTTGGTTCTGTCTTAAGTGTGCACATCTCAGGAGTGTGCCAAAGACTTGCATCATTTCACACAGAGGTCCATATATTTGGAGAATCTCCTTCTTTGTTTCCTTTTCCTGTGATTTCCCCAATTTCCAAGGTGTTATGGTTTGGATATGAAGTATATCCCAAAACTTCCTGTAATGCAGGAATATGAAGAGATGAAAAGATGGGATTGTGAGACCTGTAACTTCATTAGTCCATCCTAGTTTGTATGGCTAAGTGGGTGGTATCTTATTAGGCAAGTGAAGCATGGTAGGATGAGGTGGATCACTGGGTGCATGCCCTGGAAGGGTGCATCTTCCCCGTGTCTCCTCCCCCACTGCTTCCGGAACCCACCTTGAGCTGAGCAGCTTTCCTCTGCTGGACCCTTTCCCCATGATGTGCTGCCTCACCTTGGACCCAGAGCAATGGAGTTGGCCATCTATGGGCTGAGACCTCGGACACTGTGAGCCCAAGATAAACTTTTCCTTCTCTAAGTTGCTCTTATCAGGGATTTGGGTCACAGCAACACAAAAACTAACTGAAACACAAGGATCCCTTGTCTCTGGTTACACTGCTGTATTTTCAGAGTCGTAGTCTCCTCACACTGTCTTGCAATTCCTATAACTGTATCTTCACTGGGGACATAGTAACAAGAGAAGGAAAAGAAAAACCTGGGTTTCCCCCCTCGTTGTGAGGTGGGGAGTGGACTCTTTCCCAGTCTTCTGACTGGAGATAAAATATGGGTTTTGGGAGCCAGTATGACCACCACTATCACTGCTTTCACTCAGTCTTGTTTTGAGGCAGGGCTGGGATGGAGAAAAAGAAAGGGGGGGGGGGGGAGACTTGAGATTTCTTGTTTTCTGGCATGTTCCTACCCAGTCCTCTGATTCAATGTTTCTCTTGGAGATTTTCCTGCCCTCACCTTCTGCACACTTCTAAAATTTAGGCTGCCTTAAGACCAAGCTGAGAAACTCAGTGCTGTGTAGGTTATCCTTTGGGTTTTGGTTTCAGTTCTCAATATGCTTGCTCTGATTTATTTTCATAGTCCTCAGATAGTTGTTTTATTTATTGTTTGAGGAGTTTTAATTGTAGTGAGTGGAGAGTTAGGGTGTTGTGGGTTACACGATTTTAAATGGAACCAGAAATTCCTTAATTATTTCTTAAATTGCGGTGTCCCATTCCTGGGTGACCTGATAAATTCAATATAACACGATGATATAAGAAATCCTGACGGAGGCTTTGCTGGGATGGACGCTTTGGCAGTCATGATGCAGGACCTCCTGACCCAGAACCATGCCCTGCGCAGGGAAAACAACGAGCTCATGGACCAGGTGCGGCGCCTGCTGTGCGAGAAAGCCAACCTGCTGGCCCAGGTGCGTCCGCCCCCCTGTCCGGTGGCTTTTCCCGAATCGTTTAACGGCGACCCCGCTCGGCTTCCCGACTTTTTGATCCAAGCGGCATCTTACATGAACTTCTTCGAGGCCAGATTTTCGAGTGACACCCTAAAGGTGGCATTTGTAATCAGCCGCCTCACTGGGCCGGCAGAGGAGTGGGTGGTCCCCTACATCGAGAGGGAGAGCCCCATCCTGACTCAATACGAGGGCTTCGTGGACGCGTTGAAGCGGGCCTTTGGTAGGAATGGGTAGAAACGGTCCAGTCTGGACTCCCGGTGTTGGTGGACGAACCTTGCTCGCCCCAGGAACCTGGGCCTGCTTGACTTTGTTTGACAAAAAACTCTGGGCTTCTAGCCTTGCCTGGAAACTTGGGCGCCGCCTGTTCTCGCTAGCCCCAATATCTTTGCACTTTCCAGCAAGCCAGCTACAATCCAGTTTCTCTTCATTAAAGACATTGTTTGATCTGTAATAAGGTGGATAGACATCCCGGAATCACCGCACGGCCATCACCCTCTCTGAAGACTACTTCTGACCGCTTTGAAGAACAGCCAACTTAAAAAGGGTCCACACATCTTCCTGGGCACTGATTTGGATAGATCAGGCCAAGGAGGCAACTTCTAAGGGTTAATGTGCCTGGTGACTGAATTTTAACATTTGTATCTGGAACTACATAGTTTTTACACATTTCACTTCACAGAAGCCTTACATATGGTGCCTTTTGACCCAAGAAGTCCAGGCACTGGTCTAGTATTTACTTTAAAAATGTATTTTTCTTTCTTTTTTTTTTTTTCTTTCTCTCCATGTATATACATATGTCATACACACACACACACACACATATAATCTTAACATAGGCCTAAAACATTACTTGGTTTTACAGAAGAAACAAAAATGATTAAGACAGGATTTGTATCTTCAGGAACATCAGTATGTTCTGAGGAAGAAAAAGAACTCACGTGCATAGGCTGATGTCTAGTTAGATAATGCTTTTTATAAGTATTTGATTTTTGTTTTATGGCCATTTTTACTTACAACAGTTTTAAAAAAGAAATGTCAAAAATGCATGCAACTTAGAAGGCTAGAAAGATAACCAAGCTCAGGCAATTTTGTTGTTTGCTGCTGAAGTTTGTCTGTTTCTGTTAAAACTGTGTATTTAAAGTTGTAACTCCTAGCAAAATAAGGTTAATAATCATAAGGATGGTGGAGTCTTTTGAGTTGTGTCCACTTGGTTTTATTGCTTTATGCTAGCTAAATGGAAAAGTAGTAGCTCCCTCCTTTTGAGTAAAAATCACTTTAGGTTTTGCAGCTGGAGTTTCTCTTCATTAAAGACATTACTTGACCATTAAAGTTTGGTTTGAAATTTAAAAAAAAAAAAAAAAAAAAGAAATCCTAATCCTAGACAGGCGTAGGGGCACACTGCCTGTATTCCCATCAGTTCAAGAGACTGAGACAGGAGGATCATGAGTTCAAAGCCAGTCTCAGCAAAGGAGAGGCTCTAAGTAACTTACTGAGACCCTGTCTCTAATAAAATACCAAAATAGAGCTGAGGATGTGAGTGCCCCTGAGTTCAATCCCCTGTACAAAAACAAAAACAAAAACAAAAACACAAAAACCCTAATCCATTAGAGTTACCTTTTCATTGATTTATTTATTAACTAAATACTTGAATGACAACAATGTTCTAAACTCTGAAAAATGTGTTGGAATACATGTATAAATAAGTCTGAATTTCTACCCAAACTTCTTATTGCTCCATACAGAAGACAGATAAATCAATAAATGAGTAACTATAGAATAGAATAAGTTCTGTAAAGGGTTCTCTCTCTCTCTCTCTCTCTCTCTCTCTCTCTCTCTTTTTTTTTGACAAAGATCAATCAAGGAACTTTCTCTCTTGAAGTCTTTTTGGAACAGATGTCTTCTAAATCTTCCTTTTTCTCTTATGGGTCCTCATTTTTCTCTCTGCTGTTTTCTTTAATTTAGTCCAGAACAATTGGTTCCAGGACACCACTAAATGTTTAGATTTCAGAAAGAAACTGCAAGGCATACACTTTAAACAAAATTAAAAGCGAACTCTCACTTTACTGAGGGATGTAGAATCTAGATCCATCTTTTCCTATTTCTTTTGCTATCATTACCCTCTTTTTTATTTTAAGGGTAAATTCCTATATTTTGTTCATATCAACATTTACAGATTTTCCATCAAAAGTAAAAGTCTAGATGTTCAGTTTAAGAGTGGACAGGATTTTATAACAATATAAAGTACTTCCTTCTGTTGCCCTACAGTAAGTCAGGGTGTCTGTCCTTCAATATTCATCTCACTTAAGGAGATAGGAATAATTGCTCTCCCACTTTTTACAGATGAGAAAACTGAGGCCTAGTCAGGTGAAGTAAGTTGCCTAAGGACTCACCACTGGAAAGAAGTGGGCTGTGATTCAAACCTAGGTAATGTCATTACAGAAACCATCCACTCTTTTTTTTATTTTTGTAATATTTTTTAGATGTTGATAGACCTTTATTTTATTCATTTATTTTTATGTGGTGCTGAGGATCAAACCCAGTATCTCACACATGCTAGGCAAGCGCTCTACCACTGAAACACAGCCCCAGCCCCAGAAGCCCTCCACTCTTAATTTCAGTGTTGTTTTTTCTTGGAGAGAACTTAGAAACTGTTTTAACAGGCAAGATAGAGAAAACAGTTTGAAAATAGTGGTTTGTGCCTGTTAAATCCAATCAGGTTTGGTCTAAGGCTGTCTCCATTATATTTTAAGTTTGGCCTAAAGGTCCCTTGGTACATAGTGAACTGCCACTTGATTTGTAAGACTGTAACCTACTGTTGTAACAGTATCAGCCCATCATAAGCAGCCAGCTGTTCAACCCCTATTCAAGTAAGACAGAAGCTGTATCCAGCTAAGCTATCTCTGTAACTCCCTTTGTTTTCTGCACCTCACTTCCTTATCTCTGGCTATAAATATAATCTGCTCTGTGGTGGAATGGAATGTTCTAAACCCACCATTACCTTTTAGTCTCAGATCTGTTTCCCTTGTTTAAGGATTGATCCTTTGAATTACACACATCAAAAATACACTCTCCTTTTAACCTTTGAGTCAATGCTCAACTATAGTTGTGAGTTCTATTTAAGATTCTTTTCAGGACTTCAAATCACTCCTCATTTTACTTTTTATCATTGCTTAACAAATTATCCCTAAAATTTAGTGACTTAAAATAAGAAACATTGCACAATACTTTCTGTGAATCAGGTGCTAGATGCCTTGGGTTCCAGGTCTCTCCTGAGGGGATGTAAAAGGTTGGATGTGGATACAGTCTCATGTGAGGCTCCACTGGGAGGAGATACACTTAGCAACCTCATTCATGTGGCTAGTGGCAGGATTTAGTTCCTTTAGGGATGCTGGACGGAGTGCTTCTGCTCTTTGCTGACTTTGGCCTCCATCTGTTCTTTGATATGCAGGCCTCTCCAGAGGGTGTCTCCTTACCATGGCAGCTAACTAAAGTGAGTGTGTGAGAGAATGAGACAGAGCATCCAAGGTGGAAGCCACCGTCTTCATACCTCCTCTCAGAAGTGATATGTCACCATTTTAGCCATATTCTATTTTTTAGAAGCAATTCACAAGATCAATCCCACACGTAAAGGAAAGAATTGCAAACTTTGCCTGGATCAGTGCATTTCTTATTTGTTTTAAGTAGAACTTCTTTATCCTGAGCCGTAGGCTGTGATAGCCTTTGGATGTTGGCTCCAAGAATGTGTCTTGAATTCCATAAATATTTATCTTTGCATTTTAAATTTTATTTATCTTAGTCTTGAGCTAATTTTTTTCAATCACCTGGATTGAATTTAATTAGATTCCCTTTTTAGTATGTCCTGCAGGAAGTCATGATATACATTTTTATGGAAATAACCATCTTTCTAAAGAAAGCTCTACTGTCCTTCAAAAAGTAATATAACAGTATTCCATATTTATATTTGACTAGAACTTCCTTATCTGCCTCTTGTTTGATTGTTGCCCTGTGGAAAGCCATTCTTATTTAGCAGAATCAGACTAGGTTGAGCCATGTGATGCAGAGGCCTGGCTTCTAGTAACTGCTGGGAAGCATGTGGTGCTGCATGGGAGTGGTTCCCTATCTGCCTCTGGAATTTTCCCTTAAGAGAATGGCTCCCCTACCTCCACCCTATTCTGTCCATCACAGAAGCAGCTCCTCTCAGTCCTTGCCCCCTTACCTGTGTGTCTATAAATAAAAGAGAGTTGGGCTACTCCATGTTGTAAGAGGCCAGAGCTAGTATGGCCACACACGTCAACCCCTCTCATTTAAAAAGAGTATTGGCTCTTGTGTGTTTATTGAGTAGGTAAGTTTTTTGAATGACATACTGCCAACATCCTCCTCCAGCAGTTGACCCTTTTCTTCACACGCAGGATGTGGCAGAGAGGATCCTCACATTGCTTCTTACCTAATTTTGGAGGAGCTGTATATTTTTTCAGGGTAGGAAAGCTTTTATCACTCAGAATCACTTTGGGTACAATTTTTCAGCAACTGGCATTTTTTTTTCTGGAAGAATTTAATGAATTCAAAATTATGTAGTTATTTATGTGTTAATTCATAATTAGAATGTGCTTACCAACATCACAGCAAGGACATTATCATCATGAAAAGCTTTACCAGTAAGACTATCTCTAGTAGAAGAGAATTAGCAATCTTAACATTTCAGCATTGTATGAATTAGAATGAGAACACTACTTATAATGTTGTATTTGTTAAATTTTTGCCCACTTCAGTTTAATGAGTTAAGTGTATTTCATATCTATGAATTGTATTACTTTTATTTTTTGTAGACTTTTTTTTCAATTCTTGAAAGTTCTCAGTTTAACAAGTCTAAAGTTGGAGTGTCCTCTTTTATTTGCTTAGGCAATAACATAATTGTCCATGTTATTTTCCCAGTGATGCAGGCACACATGGTACTTATGTTGAGAGTCCTGTGAGATAAGGGCAGGAACATTTTGCACTGAGGAATTTAAGAGTACAAAGATGGACTTTAAGGATAAGAAAAGTGTGAGCAAAATATATTGAATATATATATGTGCCAGTACTGAGCTGAGCACAGGTGCTTCCTTTAGAGTTCATAGCACAACTGAGAAAACAGAAGTAAATGCTGTCATCTCCCTTTTACATCCTCTTCTATTCTCTCTATTCTCCAAAGCTCAGTTTACAGCACACTTTCTTCAGTTAATTTCTCCTCACAGAATTCTTTTCTTCCTTTAATATTGTTATGCAGAGGTATGGAGTATTGAGCAGTGGTTCTCAAACTTGAACAGGCAACATAATCTGGTGTGGAAGGTTTATTAAAATCCAGCTTTCTAGGCCCCATCCTAGCTCTATTTTGATATGTATGAGTGAGACCCAAGAATTTGCATTTCTGACAGGTTCCCAGGTGATATTGATACTGCTGGTTTGGGGACCACACTTTGAGAACCACTATTATAGAAGCAAGAAAGCCAGATAGATCATAATTTATATTTCTTTTCCTCTATTTACAAGCTATATATATGACACCGATGTAGTTATTTTATCTCTCTAAATCTCAGTTTACTGACTTCCTAAAAAGGAAAAATAATTACCTCATAGATTAGCTTGTTAAGATTAAGAAAACCAGGAAATGTAAATATTATAAAATGCTGAATATCTTTAGCATCATTTTTGTGATTGAATGGAAAATACTGAAAATTTTCAATTGTTGTTAGAAAATAGCAGGTTAAAGATTAGAGATCTGTTGACACTCATAGACCCAAACCAAAAGAGAATAGCAAGCACATACAAGACTGGCATGTGAGAAAACTTCATGGAGAAATGGAGCAGGTGTTTATCACACAGGGGTGTCAGTGTCCCACTTCTGTGTGCATATGGCTTCCTCCTTAACAAAAGGAATGAATTATGTTGACATTAATATCTGACACAGAGCATCCCAACTCTTTGGCAGAGTTTCACTCAAACCTTCTTGAAGGATTAGTTCTTTCTAATGATCAGCTTACTATGTCTTCCTTTGGAATAAACAATAATATCTGGTTCAATTTGCTGTGATTGTGCTTGATGTGTATGGGATGAGTCATAGCAACTTTGTTCAAAGATACAGGGAGCTGCTTTCCTCACAGTAGTGAAATGAGAATGGCAAGTTAGGACCTTTGCAGGCACTGTCTTAATTATTAAAGAATTAAAATTAATTTATGCATTTCTTACAATTCCAATTGGAATACCAACTTGGGTTTGTTTTTTTTAGAACTGGATTCAATAACTTTAAATTTCAACTTGAAGAAAAACCTTACAAAAAGCCAGGAAATGTATCTAAAGAAGAATAGTGAGGGGCACTTCTCAGACATTAGACCATAGTATGAAGCCACTGTAACACAAGGAGCAAAAACTGGTATACAGAAGATAAATACTTCATCCAAATATAGATCAGGAAACTTGAAAATTCAGCATATAACAAGATTTTTCAATTCAGGGAGAAAAGATTTAAAGATTGGTGCTGATTCAACTATTCATCTATAAGAAAATAAAATTGGACTTCTGCATCTCATATATACAAAAATAAATTATAGTTAAAAGACATATAAAAATTAAAATATGAATTTTTTTCAAATCTAGGAAGCAACATATATAATCTAGGGGATAAAGGACCTTAATAACAATAATAAAAAAGAATTCTAGAAGCTACTTTAAAAATTTGATACATCTGAGCATACAAATACTAATAAATTTTATGGCAAAAGGAACTGTAAGTAATGTCTACAGATAATCATTAGGTTTTAAATAAATATTTATAAAGCAGATGATGGACCTAGTAAGGGTTTATAACTAAAATACATATAGAGCTAATATAATTTGAAACAAACCTAAGAACAACTTAATAGAAAAATAAACACATATAAATATGTATTTCACAAAGAGCAAATCCAAGTAGCCAATAAATATATTAAGACATGCTTTAATGCACTAGCAGTCATAAAAATGCAAACTAAATTAGCATATTGCTTTACACATCCCAGACAGGCAAATATTAAATTAAAGAATTTTTAAAGTATAACAGCTATTGCAAGCAAGGATATGGGAACCAAGAGTGTGTTCATAACATGCTGGTAGAAGTGAATTGTCATAATCCTCTTCTTTGACAGTCCATATTTCTTCCTATTTATGGAACACTCTCACTCTCTTCTCAAAGTTCAAGATCTCTGTTCATTCCTCTCCATTAGGTCTCCTTGTGTTTTACCAAGGTCATTTGACAAATAAACACAAGTTTCTGGTTCCCAGCACAATCATATACAATGATTAAGAAACTGGAAAAAACTGTTCAATAGGCTTCCTATTTGGAAAGGGACACAGTAAACACCATCCAGCTGTCACTGTTCCCGTAGGATTTGATGTCAAATCCTAATAGACAGAAGTGGCAAGGACTCTCTGCTGTGTGAAGGACGTTGCTGCCAATTGAACAGATTCTGCTTCTCTTTCCTGGGAAATTCCTCTTTTAGGCTCTGTTCCACAGCCTCTGGTCCTTCTTAGGGTGGATGTAGAGGAAACTCCTTGTTCATTATATTTCATATTAATGGGTAAGGTAAACTGTCCAGATTTAATAGTTCACTTCCAGGTGGTATCAGTTTGGATACCTGGGTATGACTTTATGAACTGAATCATGAACATCAATCCAGTGTGGGGGTGGATGTCGGTGGTAAGTATATGGGACGAGAGCAGAGGGTGGGCTCAGAGGGGTAAGTATATCTACCGATTCCTTTATGTGTCTCATCTCTAACAACGTGTAACTGTGTGTTGTAGTTACTAGGTCCTTGCCCTGTGGGAACCAGATCCCATGCATCTCTTTTGTGCTGAGGTTGTGGGAAGAGCCAGAACACACACAGTGGGTCCTGTCAATCTGACTGGGATACAAGAAATTTAGCAGCTTGTTGGGGTGGGTACAGTGGCCATCATGTCAGAGGCTATCCTTTATTTCTGGGAAGGCTGAGTCAGCCAGTGATGTTGGGAGATGCTGCCAACAGCATGGATTAGTTTGGACACAGATGGGACAGTGTCCCATTTTGGGGAGGCACAGGGAGGCTGGAGCAGATCTGGTACCATCAACTGCCACTCACTGAGAGGGTTCCATCTTAACAGTTCCCATCCATCTCATACATAAGCATATTATGAAATGGCTGTAATCATAAGGCACAAAATATTTAATATTTGTGTGTGTTTAAATTTGTCCAGAATCTTACATTTTAATTGCACATTTTCATTTTGCTAATTTCAAGAGTTGCTGAGATGGATAATAGGAAGGAAGCCAGCTAGTCTGTGGTATAGGCAGGAAAGGAAAAGGTTAGGACCAGACCCTTTTCAGTGCTTGCACATGCCAAGAGTGGCATTAGATTGGATAAATATATTAACCTAGTGGTTCTTGACTTTAGGCATGTATCAGAATCACCTAGGAACTTTGTTTAAAATGCAACCATTCAGATCTTATTCTACTTTCCTGCATTCCGTGTGTACTTAATTAACTTTCTGGGTGGTTTTAATATTTATCCAAGTTTGAAAACAAGTGCATTTACAAATTACCCCTGGGGTAAATATCACTTCGTGCTTTACAGAAACCCAAGGTCGGGGGGTTAAGTAATTAGTTCAAATTAGGTTGAAAGAGATGGAGAGGCTTAAAACAGTGATTTCTGCCTGAATTGGTGTGGATTTAGAAACTGAAGATATTGAAGTTAATATGACATTATTTTTGCCCATATTCTGATGAGGACTGATGTTATTACAGACATGCTTAGAAAAAGGTACTGACTATTAAATAACAAAGAAACAAAATTTCTCAGGGTTAGTTTGCCACCTTATATTCTCAAACCTATTTTTCATTAAGCATTTCAAAATTAAACACAATTTTTAAAACAACAAAGAAAAGCTTTCTCTTTCAACATTAATGTTTCTGATTTATCCCCTGAGGTTCAGAATGGGGGTATTTATGCATTTTAAAAATATGTGAGTAATTTTTGGTCATCTTTCTCCAACCCCAGCCTCATTAGCTTCCTACAACATATGAAATAAAAACTCAGCTCTTCCACATAATCTAAAAGACACTTCATGATCTGGTCCTGCCTGCTATTTTGATTTCTACCATCTTCCTTAACTATATACCACCTTGCTGGTTTTGTGCTGAGCATCTTATAGTCCTCTTCTGCCTGAAAGAGGCTCCCCAACTAAGTCTGGCTTTCAGGTCTTAGCTCACTGTATTTTATATGGTTTGTTCTGTAAGTTTGTTCTTTTTTATTCTTTATAGCATTGATCACTATGTGAAAGTTTCTGATTTTTTTAGACTTTTTGTCATCTTTCTCCTTCACTTACAAGAAAATTGTGTGAATAAGGACTTTATCTTAGTCCTCTTCATGTTCATAAATCTAGAAGGGGACAATGAACTGCACACAATTAGAAATGTAACTTATCTGTTGAATTAATTTATATACCTTTATGAGGACACATGCATGTACTCTAAGACACATACGGGGTCATGATATCTCTTTTTTTAAAAGTTGGGTTGTAAAAACTTTTCCAAGAAGCACACATACAGATATATCAAGTTTTTTTAAAAATTTTATTTGGTTTTTATGACTTTCTTTGTTGATATGGATATTTTAGATGTTTCTAGGTTTTCCATTTTTTAAAAATGTGGCAATGAATATCCTTATAGTATCTTTTGATTCTCGCTCGCTTGTAAAATTTTAGCATTTCAGATACATGTGTATTTGAATGACATTTTATCAAAATAACCATGTTATGTGATTGATGTTGCTAGTAGGAGGGAGAAATTTCTATTCATTAAAATGAATACCTGGCTCCAGCGGGGAATTTGGGCCCGGTCGGAGTCATTCTACAGATTCCCTGGCGGAGAGACTCCATTCTGACCTCTGAGCCCTCGGACCTAAGCCCACCCCTTTCCCCGGGGACACAGCGCTGCGGCTTCAGCGCTGCGGCTTCAGGTGAGATTTACCCGGGAGCGGAGCTGCTTGCCCACCCCAGCGGGGAATTTGGGCCTGGTCGGCGCCATTCTACAGCTTCCCTGGCGGAGAGACTCCATTTTGACCTCTCTGAGCCCTCAGACCTAAGCCCACCCCTTTCGCGGGGACACGGTGCAGCGGCTCCAGGGACACGGCGCTGTGGCCCCAGGGACACAGTGCGGCATGTCCTGGTTGCCTCTGCCCAGAAACATTGATCATTCCCAACCTGGAGGTGGTGAGAGAGCGGCTGTCTTGGTTCACCACTTGATCAAGCACCTCTCAAACATCTGAGGGGAGGATATATGAGCAGCATGGGAAGACACGGGAAGAAAGTGTCCCAAACAAACCTGGATGGTGCAGCAGGAGATCCTAAGGACAGCACGGTAGAGGGAATGACAGAAATGGAGTTCAGAATGTTCATAATTAAAATGATCCGAGAAGAGAATGAGGTGACGAGAGAGCAGATTCAGGCTATGAATAATCAGCTAATAGAGCAATT
>JAJEJO010049482.1:4711-48425 GCA_020662805.1 Glaucomys volans
AAAGGCTGAATGTTTTCTCTGATATGCGGATGCTAATTCACAATAACAGACAGGGGGTATAGGGAAGAATGGAGTTATCAAATATTAGGTAGTGGGGAGTGTGGGAGGGGAAGTAGTATGGGGGTATGAATGATAGTAGAGTGAAACAGACATTATTACCTCATGTACATATATGAGAGAATGACTGATGTGAGCCTATGATATGTATAATCAGAAAAATGAGAGATTAATCTATTTATGAATGATCAATCAAAATGAATAAGTGCATTCTACTCTCATGTACAACTAATTAGAACAAATAAAAAAACAGAAAAAAATTAGTATCGTCACAAAATTAGAAAATTTTCAAAGACAGCTTACCGGCATCATGATTACAATAATGAACGTGTTTATAAGTTGCAGTATTGCAAGTTCTACCCGACTTTAAGATGCCTTAAACAACAATTAAATATAAATATCTTTCAATAAATATTGCTGAAACAACTGGACACCCACATCAACAGAATTAATATGTACACACAGACCTGATATCCTTCACCAAAATTAACACAAAACTGTATAATAGATCTAAAGATAAGAGAAAAAGATACAAAACCTCTAGGAGGTAACATAGAAGACAATGTAGGTAACCGTGGGTTTTGTAATGACTTTTTTAGATACAACATTTGCTATGGTTTATATATGAGGGTGTCCCCCCAAAGTTCATGTGTGAAACAGTACAAGAATTTTCAGAGGACAAATGGTTAGATTATAAGATGGTGTAACCTAATCAAATGGATTAATCAACTGATATGGAGTAACTGGCAGTAACTGTAGGCAGATTGGATGTGTCTACAGGAGGTGAGTTGCTGGGAGCTGGACTTTGGGGTTTGTATTTTGTTCCTGCTGAGCAAGCTAGCTCTGTCTGTTTCCTGTTTGTCATTTTCTGAGCTGCTTTTCATTGCTCATGCCCTTCTGACAAATGTTCTACATCCCCTGGGGCCCATAGCTATGGAGTCGGCCACCTATGGACTGAGACTTCTGAAACTGTGAGCCAAAATAAGCTCTCCCTCTATGTTGCTCTTGTCAGGTCTTCTGGTCACAGCCAAATCAGAAATGCTGATTTAAACAACACCAAAGGCTTAATCCACAAAAGAAAGAAGTGATAAGCAAGACTTCATTAAGATCAAGTGTCTGTTCTACAAAAAAAACCTGCCAAGATAATGAAGAGAGGCCACTGACAAGGAGGAACTATTTGCCAAAGTTATATCTGATAAAGGACTTTGGTACCAACAACTTTACACTTGAGAATAAGAAAACAAAAACACAATTGAAAAATTGGCCAAAGCCTTTAAGACTCCTAACCAAGGAGACAGGTGACAAATGGCACAAAAAAAGATTCTCCATATTATATGTTATCAGGGAAGCACAAATGAAAACAATTAGGTACCACGACACACCTATTGCAATAGACAAACTCGAGCACCCATGAACTCCAAATGCTAGTGAGACTGTGGAAGAACAAAATTCTCATTAATTGCCAATAGGAACACAAAATGGTATAGCCAACTTTGATGGACAGTTTAGTGGAATTTTAAATTCTAAATATACTCTTCCTATAATACTAGATATGTGTCACACATTTGTCCAAACCCATAAAATGTACAACCAAGAGTGAACCTTACAGTGTAGTTTTGGGGTGATAATGTTGTATCAATGTAGTTTCATTAACTGTAGCAAACGTGCAGCCCTGTTGGAGAACACTAATATTGGGGCAGGCTATGTATCTGTAAGGATGGTGTATATGGGAAATCATCGATTTCCCAATTTTTCTGTAACCCTAAATCTATTTTTCAAAATGAACTCTACTTAAAAATACAAATACACAAACACTAGGGTAGCGTAATCTGTCTTGCATTCTCTAGTCAACCATGACAATCTCCAGACCATAATAAAATCCTTGTTCCCAGAGGAGTTAATAAAGAAAGGCACCAAAGAACAATGTGTACATAGTATCACAAACAGAATCTTGATTGAATTTCATACAGCATAGAGGAGTATTGACTTATCCTAAGTAATACAAAATAAATATTTGACATGTATTTCTGCACTAATCAGTTACTGAACATCTAGTGATTTTTCATGCAATTCTTGTTTCTGAGACTTAGGAAGTGTTAGCCAAAAGAAAGAACAAATGAGAAAGATGAATTTCAATCATACTGAAATTGACCTCCAAATTAATTAAAGCACTGTCACAAATAACTCCATGGCTGCTGTACTGTGTAATTACACTTTGTTAAATCAGAAAACTACAATCATACCATTGTTTGAATTTAAAATGTACACACTTTACTAAGACAATATGATTATTGTGTTATTTAAAAATGTCCTTATTGTAGAATTTATTAGATGTACTGTAATTATTAGTTGTGGATATGTTCACATTTTCTATTAATTCTAAGCTTCCTGTATTGGAAGGTGTTACATCTTATTTTTAACTTATCCTTTAATACATTCAAAAGAATGTGTTAATAAATGTATAATTTGTCACAATAATTACACATTATTGCTGCTGGAGAATATGTTTTCCAAATAATTAATGCTCCATATATTGATTCTGATTCCACATTTCTTCTACTAGTATTCTCAATTTTATTTTTCATCTTTTTTGCTGTCTTTTGTTACAGTGTTATTTTCTTCCTGATTGGCTTCTTATGTGATACATCATTTTTTCACTTTATAAATACCAAGGTTCCCCCTAACACCTATCCATGTAGCTATTGCTCATTCATTTCCTGGGATATAATAATATCCCACTGCTTGAATTTCCCAAAATTTCCTTATTTCATTCTCTAGTGCAGGGTCATTGCTGTTTCCTCTTGGTATTGCGAACAAGACATATTGTACATTCATGTGCACATCTCCTGGAAACTTAGCAGGAATTTCTCTAGGGAACACACACATCATGTATATGCATAGAGAAATGGAGTAATTGTGTTTTAAAATATGTGTCCACTTTTATGAGTTAATGCTTTCTAAATGTGATTTTATATATCCACCAGAAGAATAAAAGTGTATCCCCTTCTCAATATTTTTGCCAACATTCAGTATAGTCAAAATTCCTCATTTGTGTGTATTTTGTTTTTAACTTATCTGGGAGTATAAAATGCTATCTTATAGTGTTAACCTTATTTTTCCTGGTCATGTGATTGAGTACATTTTTCTCTTGAATTCATTCACATTTTTTCTCTTTTCTCTATAAGTATGTTGCTTTCATGCTTTCATTCAGAATTGAATCATTTATTATTCATATGCATGGTTTAATTTTTGCACAATAAATGTTTTTGAGATTCATCCATTTTATAAGTAGCAATAGTTTATTCATTTTTATTGTTGAGTATAGGTAAAATGATTGGATAATCCATTCACCTATTGACACATTTGGACTATATTAATAAAACTGCTGTAATTTGTTTTAATAAACAGCCTTTGTATAACATATTTTTTTTTCACTTCTCTTGGGTAAATAGTTAAGAGGGAACTTGAGAGGTCATATGGTAAATACATATTTAAAATTTTGAGAAGCTGTTCATTTTTCAAAAAAATTGTATGATTTTTATATTCTCACTAGTAATGGGTATTATAATTGTGTCTTATTGATCTATGTGAATTTCCCTATAGTCAGCCTCAAAATCAAGTTGTTTAAATATCCAAATCTGTTATTCTTTAACAAAATTCATTTTGGTTATTTAGTTCCTCTGCTGGTCAATAACATTTATAGAATCATCATACTCAACTCTACTAGAATTTGATTGGCTTTGTGCTGAATCTATATATTGATTTGATAAGAATAAAAATCTAATTGAATCTTCTGATTTCTATACATTGTCTCTCTCCATTAATTTAGGTATTTTCTAATCTTAGGAATACAATTTTAATTTGCATTATTACTTTTAAAAATTTCAATTTCCAGTTGTTCATTGCTGCAATATAAAAATACAATTTTTTTGCATATAAACTATGCACTATGATCTTGCTAAACACACATGATTTCTAGTAGTGTTTTTTGTGGATTACTTTGCATTTCCTATACACAAAATCATGGCATCTGAGAATATAGACAACATTATTCCTTATTTTTCTTTTTGCATACTTTTTGTTGTTATTACTATTTACTTTTCTTTCCTTATCGCTGGTAAGGACCTTCAGATGAAGTGATAAATTGGTCGTTGTTGGTTTATTCCTGGTCTTAAGGAGAAGTAATTCTTTCATTATAAAATGTAAAGTTAGTACAGATTTGTTGTATATGTCCTTTCTTAGATTGAGGGAATAGTTGTTTAAATTTCAATTTTTTTTAGTGAGTTCTTTTATTATCTATTGAGTTGATGCTATTTTTTCTCATATTTTATCAATATTGTGAGATACATGAACACAAAAAATAATTTTCAAAAGTTACACCAACATTTTTCCATTGATTGAAATATGGTTTACAGTAAGCTTTTTTGTTCATCTTGATGACCATTTCAAAGACACTTCATAGAACACACATTTTCTAATAGTTGTGTGGTATATTTTGTTAAGCCAAGTTGATTGATGGCCTCTTGCATATCCTTACTGATATTTGTCACGTGTAAACTATCAATTACTTATTGATAGTATCTACGACCGTCATTGCAGATTTGTCTCTCACATTTTAGTTTGATGTGTGTCGCCTTCCATAAATTCCTGAGCTCTATTTTAGATCTTCGACATACATGCTCTAGACAAGTTTGCTGCTTTATAGCCTCTTTAATCTATGGAAATACTCCATCCTCAGAAGTTTACTCTGCCTGATGTTAACAAGCCAAACCACTTTTCTTAATGTAAATGTTGCCTGGTGCATATTTTGCCCTCTTTTACTTTGACCTGTCTGTGTCTTTCAATTCAATGCAAGTTTCTTGAACAGAATACTTGGGGCTTTATTTTTTTATCCATTCTGAGAACCTCTGCCTTTTTATTGGGGTTTTGCACCATTTATTTCTAACGCAATCATTAATAAAGATGTGTTAGAATCTATAATCTTACAATATGTTTCAAACTTCTCTTGGCTGTTTTTTGGTGAGACTCTCTCTTTCGAATTGATGGAGTATATATTTTTTAAATCACATTTTACATTCTCTTATTGGTTGTCTTACTAGGTATGCCAGCTTATTTTTCTAGCAATTATTCCTGGATTTATAATATGTATTTTAACTTTTTTCAGTTTATCTTAAAGTGATTTTTCATACCACATATCATGTATTAAAAATAAAGCCAGGCACAGTTGTGCACACCTGTAATCCCAGCAGCTCAGAAGGCTGAGGCAGGAGGATCACGAATTCAGAGCCAGCCTCAGCAAAAACAAGGCACTAAGCAACTCAGTTTAGACCCTGTCTCTAAATAAAATACAAAATAGGGCTGTGGATGTGGCTCAGTGTGAGTGAGCCTGAGTTCAATAACCAGTACCCCTCCCCCCAAAAAATACAAAAGTATATTTCCATTTACCTTTTTCGTCCTAGTTGCAATTTTGGCCATTATATTTTATTTTATATATGTTACAAATGCCAGAGTATGTAATTATTATTATTTATTTTTATTTTTACAGACTTCATTTTGATTCATTGTACACATATGGGGTACAAATTTTCATTTCTATGGTTGTGCATGGTGTACTTTCATATCATTATTGTTAATCATACATGTACATAGGGTAATGATGTCTGTTCTCATTCCACCATTTTTCATATTATTGTTTTTAACAGTTAGCCATCAGCTAAATATATTTAAGTATTTTTGTATGCATTTTCCATTTCTGGTGTGTTTTATTTGTTGTATAAACCAAAATTTCCATCTGGAATCAAATTCCTTCTTTCTGTAGAAATTTCTCTAAAATTTATTTTTGGGTAGAAAAAAATTTCTCAATCTTTATCTGAAGCATTCTGTATTTTGTCTTCATTAGTGAATGATATTTCACAGAATATAGAATATTTTGCCAATAATTTTATTCTTTCAACACTGTAAAAATATTATTGTGTTTTTTAAAAAATATTTATTTGGTACTGGAGATTGAACTCAGGGGCACTGAGCCACATCCCCAGCCCTATTTTGTATTTTATTCAGAGACAGGTTCTCACTGAGTTGCTTAGGGGCTTGCTAAGTTGCTGAGGTTGGCTTTGAACTTGTGATCCTCCTCCCTCAGCCTCCCCAGTGGTTGGGATTACAGGTGTGTGCCAAGGCACCTGGTCTCATTGTCTTTCAGATAGCATGAACTATAAGGAAAAGTTCATGGTCCTGTCCTTGTGGTTCCACAATGCAAAGAACAGCAAGTTTTCTCTATAGAGTATTACATAGTAAATATTTTAGGCTTCCTAGACCATATAAGATCTGCTTCATATTTTTATTTTTTTCTGTTGTTGCTTCTTAAACAATGAAAAAATGAAAACTACACATAGCTTGAGACCTGTACAAAAGCAGGACATAACTGAATTTGGCCCATACACTATAGTTTGCTCTTTAGACTTTATTTTGTATAATTGCTATTATTTTGTCTCCATTTGACTGGTCTTAATTTTCCCTAGATTCTAATCTGCTCTTAATATCCTTTAGTGGAATTTTCATTTCAGAAATATTTTTCATCTTTGAAAATTCTAGTTTTGTTTTATATGATTTGATTAAATAATGCTGTAGTGCTGGGGAATGGACTGAAGGCCCCGGTGCTAGCAAGAGCTCTACCACTGAGCCACATCCATGGCCTATTTCATATATATATATATATATTTTTTACTCCATACTTCTCTTTATTTATTTAAATTCTGAAGATTAATTATAAAATCTGTTTGATTTTAGTATTGTAACAGCTTTATTGATGGATAATTTCCATGCCATAAAATTCACAGACTTAAAGGGTACAAATCCATGACTCTCAGCTAATTTTCTGTTTTATGGAACCATCATCACCATCGAGTTTTAAGACACTTGCATCACCCCAAGGTTTGTTGTCAACCTCTTATTCCAGCCCGAGTCCAGGAAACTACTTTTCTATTTTCTGTCCCCATAGATTTTTCTCACTGGAATATCTCCCATAAATTGAATCATGTATTTGGTCTTTTGCTTATCACAGTAGTTCTCAAACTGGGTAATTTTGCATCCATGGAAGATTTTGCAATATCTACAGACATTTATAGTATAGGGTATGGCTACCATCTCCTAATAGACATGTCAGATATAGTAAACAACTTAAAGTACAAAGCACAGTAAAACAAGAAAGGATGATCTAACCTTCACATCAATATAACCACGACTTAGAGAACCTGACCACATTTGGGGTTCATGCATATCATAACTTGTATTTGTTGTTCAGTCATTTTTATTGCTAAATGGTTTTCTATCATATATAGAAATAAATATATGTGTATATAACTTTTTAAATTTATTCAATGATGGGATAGATATTGTAATTGCTTCCATTACATTTTTGGCATCTTGAATATCACTGCCATGAACATTTGCGTAAAATACTTTCTATGGACATGCATCTTCATTTCTCCAGTGTATATCTAGGAGAAGTATTAAATACCCCCAATACCCCACATGCTAAAGACTTGGCTGATATGTTGTGGCACCATTTGGGAGGTGGAACTTTTAGAAGCGGGGGAGGTGAGTAAAAGTAAGTTAGGTAATAGGGGGAACTCTGGAAAGGGATATTGGGATTCTGGTCACCCCTTCTCTGTTTCCTGTCCATCATGAGGACAGCAGTCTCCTTGGCTAGGCACACTCTCCATGATATGCTGCCTCACCACAGGCCCAAAGTGATGGGGTCCAGTGATTGTGGATTAAACCTCTGAAACTGTAAACCAAAATAAAATTTTTTTCTTGTACTTTTTGTCTCACTGATGGAAAGTTTTCTAATACAAGTTGAATTACTAGATCTTATTAAAATTATTGTGTTTATTAGCCATATGTAATTTTTTGGGTATCTACTTAAATCTTTGAATTAGATTTTAATTGGAGTTTGGTTATCCCATTAAGTGTTCACATACCCTAGATATAAGTTCTTTATAAGATATATGTTTGGAACTACTTTATCCCACTCTGTGGCTTGTCTTTTCATTTTTCCTAAGAATCTTTTGTTACACACACATATACACACGAACACCTCAAGAGTAACGACTGAAAAATTCTGAGAATATATTAGAAAAACATGAAATACTCACTAGATTTTTTTCAATATATTTTTATAAATCTTAAATTTCAAAAGATCTAATTCCTAAAGATCTCCCTTTTCTATTTTTAAGAAGGTCTACAATAAAGATATTTACAAGGTTTTTTTTCTCTGCCTTTTTAATGATCTCCTTAGAGAATGAACTTGTAACCACCTTTGCTTGCATTGTTTCTCTTTTGAAGTTGTTGCCAGAAGTATAAAGGAATTCTCCATTCGTAAATCTCCATTCATAATTAAAACAAATTCTCTCATAACTCTATGTTCTAGAGATAGGAGTACTATGTTCATGTCTTTTATAAAATAACCCCGCCTTGAAAGCTAGTTTCTCAGTCACCTCACAATCCTCCTTCCTCCAGAGTAAACCTCTCTTCTTTACACTGCCAGTGTTCAAGGTTTTCATTCCCAAGCAGTTTGAGGCTGATTACAACACTGTAGTTGCTCCATATACCTATCAAAATGAATCAACACCTCTAATAAAGAATAACTAAATTTGCATTTTTAAACATAAGCTTCATTAAACTTTTAACAATAATGCAAAGATAAAATTAAAATATGCATATTTGAGTCTGAATTTATGTGCGTTTTATTTGTAAACTTTCACATAAATTTTGTCCTGTTGCTATTCATATGTGCACGTTGGGTCATTTGCTATCATGCAGAAAAATTATTACTTATTTAATATTACAAATACTTACCCTGAATAAATAAACCTCAGTGATATTTCTGTCAACAGGTTTAGGCTATGTTTTTCTCCAACACATAATACTGAATAATATTTATTGCACTGTCAAGACAGCCTTACGCATTGACTGATCTAAAGGAAAAAATTAGTAAACAATGAGAATACATGATTAAAAAGAATATATTATCAAAATCATGTGTGAAAAGATAAGAAAAATGACAACTGAATATATTTCATTAGGCAATACAGTAATGAAAATTTACAGAAGAAAGTGTGTTAGGTATTGTGCTATCTGGTTACCAAGAATTTGAAACAATTTTCTTATAAGTGAACCTCATGGTAAATATTTATATGACAAAACTCTTTAAAAGAAAGGAAATGATGTTCAATGGAAAATTAATTAATGATTGTATAAGACTTATTAAAATTATGTGTTAGGCACTGGTGTTAAACACCGATAAAAAAACAGTGAACAAGATAGAAAATCACAGGATATAAAATCTCATGGGAAAGAATTCATTTATACAAAATTCTTCTGTACATATTGTCATTTAATCCCTATAAGGGCTTTATGAGATGTATACAATTATCCCATATATGAATAAACAAACAGAAGTTTGGAAGGATACAGTTCCGTACACAAACATTTGGAAAGAACTATCAAGTTCTAATACGTGCTTTCAAAATAAAGCATCCGTCTATCTCCACTTCACCCCACACATCAGCTGATATATTCTAAAAAATTTGCTCAGCATATTTAAGAACTAGACAACAGTCAGTCAAAATTAGAATTTGGTTTTTCATATTTGTCTGATCCAACCTACATCCCAGTGATGAATGTACATTATCAGAACACTTTCCTAACTTTCCATAAAATATTCAAAGAAAATGTGCACCCAATTTATGGCATTCAGAATAATTGAGAAATTATTCTGATAATAAGGATGTCAATATTTAGCTTGTGCTACACCAAGTCATTTGTTGCAATAGATCAAATGAGATACTTTATCAGTTCTCTCTTTAAAAAATGAGAGCCCTGTGACAATAATGTAGATTTTTCCACTTATTCTCTTTTCATTTCAAATAACCAAAAATAAATCTCTTTAGCATCAATAGTTTCTTAATTATTTAGCATTTCCATATGAGCAGGGAACAGAAGCCTAGCCACCATCACTTGATTTTTAACTGTGAAATGTTTTTGAGCATTAAAAAGTCTAGAAAACAGCAAAGTACCTGCATCGAGAAAGGAAAAGTTCAGATTGAGCATGTAACTCTGTTTTAGAGTATTTGCCCAGCATGCAAGGAAGAGAGAGAGCACGAGAGAATAGGAATCCAGAATCCAGAATGGGCATTCTGGATGAATAAATGAAACTTCTTTATCAATAAAGTAACTACAAAATGGCAAAAGATGATATTCTATAAAAGGTAAGGAAGAACAATCAAAATTAAGGTAATTTTTTTAGAAAAACTAAGAAATTATTTAAAGAAAAAAGATTTACCTCTTAACAAAATATAGTTTTGCTATATTCAAATTAAATTGGAAAATCCATATGACCTTATTCCTTAAAAGATAATATCTTCCTTCCTTGCTACGTTACTTCTGGTCCTCTAACAGCTACTGCAGTAGTTTTGCCCACTACCAATGGTTGTGTACAAATTTGGTGTCCAGATTTTTATTTCTAAGTATAGTTGGTTAAAAAGAAGCTGATTTATTTGGGGATTTATGGATTCTTCATCATAGAGAGAAATAAGAATAGGCTTGTGACAGTTTTATCCTATCATAAAGTAAAAAATTCAAAGATGTAAGGAGTTATGAAAATAACAGAAATCCAGCCATTGTTTAATAGATTTGATTACAACAAGTGTTTTCAAAGGTTATAATTTCCAAATTATTTATTCATCAGTCCTGGTACATATCAAACAATTCTGAAATCACAGAGACTTCCAAGAACTCACATTTATTTTTTATTCCTTCCACATGTGTGCTGCTCCAGCTTTGCTCAGCATTGCTGTATACATCTTCCCCTCAGAGACCTAGTCTGAAGGGACATTGCCAATGTGAGACCTGTACATTCTTGGGATGAAAGACAGAATTAAGAAAGAACAGGCTGTGCTAGGAAATCGTAAGCCTCCTGCTTAGCTATGACCTTTGTTAGGTACATTTGCATTAGGAAAAGCAAATTACATGGGTAAATCTAACACTGCTAAGGTAAGAAAAGATAGCCCCATCCATCACAATGTTCAAAGCAAAAAGAATCACAAAATGCATAACAAGTGAATGTAGAACATATTGAATTTTTAATTAAATATTTTAAATTGAATGCTAATAGGCATATATATTTGTTCCTTTAACATAAGCTAGTTCATATGTGTTCTTTCTTTGGCTTTGCTTTTAATTGTAGAGATGGGTATAGAAGTTACCAATTACTGCCAGAGGTAATGCATAATAAAAAAAAAAGAAGGATTCAACATTTATTCACCACAGACGGTCATATCCTATGACAAAGCAGAAAAATGTTATAACCACATATTTAAGAAGAAAAATTAGCAAGTATTCTAAGCAAAGATCTGGTTGTGGTTATTAGATTCCTATCCCTCAGGATTTAAAACTTCTGTTTTAGTAACATAATATTTAGGCTTAAATACATTATCCACTAAGTTCACAAGTCAATTTAGTGCATCATCATGCTGGTACAAAGGGTCAGGTAGCACCATGTGAACGAATTTGAAGAGGACATCCATGTATGAAATAACGAGATGATAGAAGGAGGAAGGAGCAATTCTAGAAAGTCAAGCTGAGAACTTTTACTTCCAGGAAAATTGAATAGACATACTTTTCCCATTCTTTGTGTTAAATACAACTAAAACCCCTGGATATTGCTTGTAAAATATATATAAATAGACTCCGAAATGTAGGGAGAAGAAAGAAGAAAGTATATAGGTAGGTTCTTTCCCACCAGAAGACACAGTGGTCATTTCCTGTTTTGTTTTACCTCATGTATATCAGGATTAGAGTCAGCCACTTGGAACCACCAACAGGTATGGAAAATAAAAATAGTCCCAACAAACACCTGCTTCCTATAGCCAAAGGAAAGGAAAAGGGTCCACAGAACAACACAGAAATCTTTTAGACAATAATTGCTCTGTTTTCTATCAGCCAAATATGACTGAAAAATCTGCAAACTGTGACCATGTTGTCATCCATGTCGAGAAATCCTGACAAGTCAATCTAGATTGCCTCCATTTCTAGGTACCCTCCCACTCCTCCCACCAAGGGTGGTGTCAGAGAAGGCCACTTAGAGAGCTGAGACTCTCCTTCTAGCTAGGAAGTAAGAAAGTTCCTCCTGCTGGAATGTGTAGGTAGAGCCATATGCACGGGATGCAATTCCACCCCTGTTTGGAAATAAGGAGGTGTCCCTTCTCCTCCACCATGGGTGTGATCAGTGGAGGTCTGGTGGTGGAACTCTCACCCCATCCACAGTCAGAAAGAGCTCTCTTGCCCAAGTGTCAAGGAAGGCCAACTTGGAAATCAGGAATTTTACACCTGACAGTAAGAAGTTGATATTCCTTTTCCTGTCAGAATAGCACCAGAAGAAGACTTTTAAAAGAGAATGTTTTAATAAGATACTGAGATTCATAAAATGGCAAAAATGATTAAAATTATCAGTCATATAAAGAAACGGGAAGATCTCAAATTTAATGAAGAGAAACAATCAAAGATAGTAATTGGGAGATGATAGAGAAGTGGGATTATGTGACAAACTGAATCAGCCATTATCATAAATATTTTCAACAATAATTATAACATGCTGGGAACAAGCAAAACAAAGTTTCAGTAAAGATACAAAGTATATTAGGAAAAAAAATTGGAATGAAAAAATATAAGGGCTGAAATTAAAACCTCTCTACATGAGCTCAAACGCATAGTTTAAGGAACACTGGCAATAATCAATGACTTTGCATACAGAACAATCACCCAATCTAAACAACACAGAAATAGGCAGGAGGAAAACATCAATGAAACCAGGGACCCAGGGAACTCTAAGATAAGATCTAATGTTAAAAGACATAAGCAGTCCCAAGAAGCTTGTGAATCCCAAGTTGAATAAAACCTAAGAATCCATATCACCACAGACCAAACTTAAATTTCTAATCAATAAAGAGAAGGAAAAATGTCTGAAAACAGCAAAGAACAATAAAAACTAACCATAGCAGGGTACACTGTAATGGCAGTGGGTTTTTCAACATGGACAATGGCGGGCAAAAGTATTTGGCTCCATAGCACTCTAACACTGAAAGAAAAGAACAATTAACCCAGAATCTTGTTTCCCATGAAAACATCCTGCAGGAATTAAGGAAGAAATAAATATATTCTTGGGTAAAGGAAATCAACAACCATTTATTTCTACCAGCCCTACATTAAAAGAATGAGTAAAGGAATTTCCCTAAACAGAAAGGAAATGTTCAAAGAAAAAAGTATGGAATATCAGTGTGGGAGACTGAATAAAGATTCTCTAAAGATTTTCCAGCTTTAATCTGAAGGGCTCTTAACATATATCACCATGTGTATATGTATGTATATGTGTATATGTACATATATATGTTGTGCACAGCAATATAAGCTTTTCCTTCGTGATTATGTTGAGGTTTATAAATAGGGAAATTGTGCTTGACTATTCTGATATTCATAAAGGTATAGTCACAAGGTTCCACTTTTTTTTTAAAACCAGGATCAGAGTTACTAACAGGAGATGGACAATGGACAAGCATGAGCGTGGGGTAATGAAAGAAAGGGGTAATGAGTGAGTAATACGGGTCACCTCTAGAAGCTGAAAAAGCAAAAGCTTTCAGAATGAATCTAGTGTTTGCACCTTGATTTTTAAACTTCTGACTTCCAGAATTATAAGAGAATAAATTTGTTTAGTTGTAAGTCACTAATGTATAACATTCAGATACAGCAGGAGTGGAAATTAAATATAATCAGGAAAAAAGAATAGCATAAGAGCAGATATGGGTAAATACAGTTAACGTTGCTTCTTTTGAGTTTTCTTTATTAACATTGAAATGAAAATTAAAACTGTGAATTGTGGTTCTACATGTATGTAGAAAAATATTTATGACAGGCAGGGAGAAAAGAATACCAAAGTAGTTAAACTTTCTTTGATCTTCTTGAACTTGCAAAATGAAAATTCCATAGCTATGTCAAAATCTAATATTAATAAAAAGTTCAAGTAATATGTATGAAGGTAAGCAAAAAGTAAATGGAAAAATAAAAAGACAAACATACTAAAATAAAACAGCAGATTGAATTTCTAATATATCAATAATGCTTAAATGTAAATTTTCTAAATGTTCCAACTGGAAGATAGAGACCAGGAGAATGGACTGAAAAATAGAACTCAACTTTATGCTGCCTAAAAGAAATTCACTTGTAATAGGCAGATTAAAAGTTGCAGGATAGAAAAGATATATCATGCAAATAATTTCCAAAAATAGAAGTGAGTATGAATCACTAGACAAAGAGGACTACATAGTAAAGAAAATTACCAGAGTGGTACGTACATAATGATAAAAGCCTCAATCTGCCAAGAGCACTTAGCAATCCTAGACGTTAGCAATCCTAAATGTGTATGTCACAAATGCCAGAAATACTAAACATGTGAAACAAAAACTGACAGAAGTAAAAGGACAATAAACAAATCCACAGTGATATTTGGATGCTTTAATATTCATTTCTGAATAACTGAAAGAACAACTACAGAGAAAATCACAATGATGCCGAGTATGGTAGTGCACATTTGTAATACCAGCAAGTCAGGAGACTGAGGTAGGAGGGTCCGAAGTTCAACATTAGCTTCAGTAATTTAGCAATTACTGTCTCAAAATAAAAAATAAAAAAGGACTGGAGATATTGCCCAGTGGTAAAAACAACCCATACTGTGTTCACTCCCCAGTATCGCAAAAATTATAAAATAAATAATAACAATGACATAGAGATACTAAAAAATCAAGAACTGTGAAAAACTACATGATCCTATCTATTTATGCAAAAAAAATAAGATAATTCACCACCACTTATTTATAAAAAAATCTCAGGAAAACAGGAATGGATGACAAATTCCTCCACTTAGAGCATCTATAAAAATTCTATAGCTCACAGGATCCTCAACAGTGATAAACTGAAGTTTCCCCCTAAGACAAGTCTGCTCACACCACTTCTATTCTACAAGTGGCTGAAAATTTTGGCCCATGAAATAAAAAATTAAAAATTATACAACAAGAAAGAAATAATGTGGTACCTACCTACTTATAGATGACATTGTTATCTACATAGAAAATCCCAGCACATCTACATGTTAACTCTTAGAACTAATGAGTGAGTTAAATAATATCACATGATACAAGATGAACATCAACAAACCAAATGCATTTCTATACACTAGCAACCATTGATATCAAAAATTAAAAAGATTCAGGATCACTCAACAAAAGGAATTCTTAGATGTGAAAATTAATAAAATGTACAGGATGCTGAAAGCTACAAAACAGTAATAAAAATAAAACATACTATGGATTTTTAAGATTAAAATATTATTCTCCCCTATTTAATATATGCATTTAATGCAATTCCTATCAAATCCCCATAAAAAATTTTGTTGATGTAGAATTAATATGTACAGGCAAAAAAAGTAGAATAGCTAAGACAATTTTTGTAAAAGACAAATGAAGTCAAAGAAGTCAGTCTAATTTAAAAATGCATTGTGTAACTACAGTAATCAAGACCGTATTTTATTGACAGTGGAACAGACGCATACATCAGTCGAGGAGAACCCAGAAAAAGACACATGCATAGACACACACTGATTTTTGACAAAGGTGTAAAGCAATTCAACAGAAGAAAGACAATCAGTGGTACTAAGGCAATTGGGCATCCACAAACAAAAACAGGAATTTCACTCTGTCTCACTCCTTTGTGAATATTAAATAGTTAAATATTTGAGTTTTATGCATTTAAAATGGATCATAGACTTAAGTACAAAAATGTAAACCCGTAAAGTTTTAGAAAAAGTGAAACAGGAAAATCCTTAGGAAGCTAGAGTTGGGAATGAAATTCTTAAATTTGTCATCAAAGACATGATTCATAAAGGGAAAAATTAAAAATTGGAATTGAACACAAAAAAAATATTCAGCAAATGAGAAAATGACAATCCGCACACTGGGATAAATCATTTGCAAATTACACACCTAACAAAGCACCAGTTCTTAGAAACGTAACTGCGGAAACAAGTGATTCAATAAAAAAAACTGACAAAAGAAGTAATATCTCACTGAAGAAGACATATAGATGGCAAACAAGCACCTGAAATGGGTGTGAAACCATCAGCTATTATGGCTTGAATGCACCCTACCCCCAAGGGATGTGCTGGAATCTCAATCGCTAATGCAATATTGGGAGAAGGGCTTTGTGAAGGTCCTGAAGGCTCTGCCCCCAGGAACAGATTAAGGCCTTTATAAAAAGGACTCTGGAAAGTGTAGTTTCTTTCTTCTTCCACCTAAGGGGACTTTCCTCTTCTGAGGGGATGCGGCATTCAAGACACACACTTGGAAACAGAAAAACTGGGTCCTGATCTGACAGTGCCTTGATTTTAGAATTCAGCCTACAGATTCTTGAAAAGCTTGCATCAACTACCATGTAACCCAGCAACTGCAAAACAAAAAACGTGTACCTGCAAAAACCTGTACACAGGCAGGTACAGCGGGACACAGCTGTAATCCCAGTGGCTCAGGAGGATCACAAGTTCAAAATTAGCCTCAGCAATTTAAGGAGGCCCCAAGCAACTTAAAGAGATCCTATCTCAAAATAAAACTTTTTACAAAAAGGCTGGGGATGTGGCTCAGTGGTTGAGCGCCCTTGGGTTCAATTCTCAACAAACAAAAAACAAAACAAAAAACCCTGTATACACATGCTCTTAACATCTAGATTCATAATGTTATAGCCCAAAACTGTAAACACCCAGAGGTCTTTTAATAGATGAAAGTTTAAACAACCAGCTTATTTCTATCTTGGAATAGTCTTCAATAATAAAAGGGATTGAAAGATTAATAAATTGAATAATTTGGATGAATCCCAAAGGCATTATCATTAGTGAAAAAAAATCAATCTTAAAAGATTATATGCTTTATGACTCCATTTTTATAACATTTTGAAGTGGTAAAATTATAAAAATTAGAAATGTTTTCCAAGAGTTAGGTAGAAAGTGGTGACCAGACGGAACTGAGAGTGGTCACAGTCAACACAAGAAACCCTCATGCTGATGGAAATGCCTTTCTCTGTCAATATCTTGGGCAAAATATTGCACGATATTTTTTCAAGACAGTACCTGGGAGAAACTAGTAAAACGTATATGGAATTTCTCTGTATTGTGTTTTACATATATATGTAAATGTAGTTACCTCAAAATAAAAAATTGAGTTAAAGCAAAAATGATAGTATGACAAATGAAGTTGAGTTAGAAAAAGGGCACTTTAGCTCTGAAATTACTTTAACTAAATTCCTAAGAAAGCATAGGTTAAAAAATACAGATTCTGTAACTTTACACAGAAAGGTAAAGTTCAGGTGGGGAAGGGCTAATCAAGGGATCGAAATTACAGTTAGGGGCAGGAAGTTCTGGTGTGCTACAGCACAGTAGGTTAACTGTTTCAATAAAATACATTTCAAAAAGCTAGATGAAAGGATTTTTAGAGTTTTTAGAATAAAGAAATGATAAATAAGGAGAGAGATATTTGACGTGATTTAAACATTATACAATGTCTACATGCATTAAAACTTACATGGCACTCCATTAATATGAACAGCTTTATGCTTCTATTATTAGTTAAAATGTAAGTTTAGGAAGATAATTTGAATAAAGTATAAAACCAAAAGTAAGAAAGAGTCAAATCCTGAAAAAATGAAGAAAAATACTAGACTCATCATGGCAATAATTTTATAACCACTAAATATATTTAATAGGTTTAATAGAATTCTTTTTTTGGGGGGTGGAAGGGAGTACTGAAGATTAAACCTAGGGCCTTTCATATACTAGGCAAGTACTTTACCACTGAGATACATCCCCAGCCCCTTTCAATAGAATTCTTACAAAAATTATAACTTGGTGTATTTGATATTTTTTAAGAAAAAAGAGTATATTAGTTTTGCTGTTATGATAATATGCTTAAATATATAAATTTGATATGTTTGGGAACAATAGGTAAATATCTAGAGATCTTTATTCTATTCAATTCACAAGTGTTGAATTGACTGTTTAAATGTTTAGGAGAATATCATCTAATAGGTGTATGTAAATATTAAATAGAGTTTTAAACAATGAAGTTTGAAATAGTTGGCATCATCTCCTACATGCTCCAGCTCCTTACTGATTACAAAGTGTGACTAACATCCAGAACTTCCTAATTCTGGAACAGGATTAAAATAATTTAGTACCTCAGTTCTTGTAGCATTCACTTTTCTTTTGATCTATTGTCCCATTTCCTTACCTTCACTTTACTGTGGATAGGTATATATTCCACTACAATGCTGATGAAATTTCATACAATGACTGAGATAATACAAAAGATTGAATTGACAAATTCAACTCCCATGAATTAGAGAAATAATCCACTATCAAACATCCATAAAAACCTCAAACACCCCAGTAATCAAAGACTATGCAGAGAGAGTCCTGAGAGCAGTACAGCTCTTAAGCCCTTCCTGTGGCCTCAGAGTCACTCAGCGGAAAAGCTGAGTTTCTGAGTAATGCTAGCCCTAGATCATCTCCCATGCGACATTCCTTATACAGAAGGGACATATATTGATTATAACACATTTCCACTTTAAACTCTGATACCAATTGCTTCCTCATTTTCTGGTGAGCATGTTCCATAAATATCAGTTTAAAAGAATATTTGACTGGGTAACCTCTGTCCTTTTCTGGAGGTATCCCCTTGAAGAAGAGAACTCTCTGCACACCAGCTGCTTAATCATTTAGAACCCAGTGTATAACAATAACATGGCCCAAAATCTAACTCCACACTAATGACTATTTTTTGTGTTCTGTTAGGTCCTTCTATGAAACCCAGTTATTCCATTCTGATTTAATTCCTGATGCCTGAAGGCAACAACAGTTAAGGATTGGCTTCAGATTGCCTCAGTTTCCACCCTACAGTTCGAATGACTCTGTCTCTCAGAATCTTGGATATCTCATCTTCAAAAGCAGATGATCCCTACACAATGATTTCTAAAGAGGTCTTGATCGATTTTATACACTCCAGACCCTTTTCTTTCATGGAAAGCAATCTCTGCGACTTTAGGGAATTTTCCAAAAGTTATCTCCCATTCAACTCTTAAATAGACTGCTCCTAATTCACAAGAAACAAATTAAAAACACACCCATCCTAACTGCACCTTATTTCCTTCTAGTGACTTGTCAGATAGTCTACTTTGATAGTCCAGATTTTAGAAACTGATCAAATAACCAGATGGATTTTTATGCCATGGTCTATTTATCATTTCAGTTTCTTAGAATTTTATTTTATTTTTTTCAGTTCTGCGGGTTGAACCTAGGAAAATTCCATTACTAAGCTATATCTGTAGTCCTTTTTATTTTTCAATTTGAAACAGGGTCTCACTAAGTTTTTGAGGATATCTCAGATTTGCTGAGTCTGGCCTTGAACTTGCAGCCTCCTGAGTTGCTGGGATTACGGGTGTATGCCACCACACCCAGCTGACAAAGTTTCTTTTATTTCCCTCTCATTTGCCACTCTCATGATGTGGTATGATTAGTGAGTGAAACAAACTCTTCAAAAACTCATATTTCTGGTGTGATAAGTGGTTTATAGTATATCAGATTATTGGTTTTATTTAGTAGTATTCTCATCTATATAATCTTAAAATCACATGAATTAGAGAAAAATGAGGTGATAATTATTCTACTGTAAGGAATCATATAAAAATATTGTGCTATAATTTTATGTGGTTGTTGATGTATCCAATAAGCATCTATTTTGGCATCTTGTCTATTAATAATAATCAGCTCATTAATTGTAATGTCTATTACTATTTCTGTGTGCAGTTCATGGTGATGTTCAGATAAGATACTTCTGGACTGAAAATATACCAGGATGTGATTCTCCAGCTGACATTCCTAATTATAGTCAGAGTAGACTGATTACATCCCTCCCAGACATATTTTAAAAGCCTCAAATCTACAAGCACATTTTGTTTGGACAACTAATAAACAGCAGTGACAGATGAAGAAGACTGCTGGGTGGCAACTGGGAAAACAAGGGGCTGAGAAGAGCGGGTTCATGAATATGTGCGTTAGCTGGCTCAAACATACCTGCTCCACCTGCAATTTATGCATTTAATTTGATGTCTACTCCATCCTTCAAGTTGTTCTTCTTTCAACACCCCAGATACAACCAATCTGGGAATCTGTTATGGTTTGGATGGGAGGTATTCCCCAAAAGCTCACATGTGAGACAATGCAAGAGGATTCAGAGCGGAAAGGTTTGGGTTGTGAAAGCCTTAACACAATCAGTGAATTAATCCCTGATGGGGTTAACTGAGTGGTAACTGGAGGCAGGTAGTTTGTGGTAGGAGAGGTGGGCATTGCGGGGCATGGCTTTGGGTATATATTTGTATCTGACAAGTGGAGTCTCTCTCTTTCTGCTTTCTGATCATCATGTGAGCTCCTTCCCTCTGCTACATTCTACCACCATGATATTCTGCCTTACCTCAAGCCCTGAGGAATAAAACTAGCTGTCGATGGACTAAGACCTCTGAAACTATGAGCCCTCAAATAAATTTTTCCTCTTCTAAAGTTGTTCTGGTCAGATCTTTCAGTCACAGTGGTGAAAAAAGCTGACTGAAACAGAATCCTACTTGCTATACTGTCAAAATTATTTATAACCTTCTCCCCTTCTCCACTGCTACCATATTGTCTGAGTCATTTTACTGCTTACCTGACCTACTGTGAGAGCCTTCTAAAAGAAATTCATTCTTCTTTCCTTGTTCCTACCCAACAGAGTTATTATTGATCCTTTTCAAATGTAAAATGCCATTGTTACTCTTCTATCAATTTTGACTCAAAAAACATCCCATCACCAAGGAGACCCTGCATTGCATACTCCTATGACTTCTCTATCTCTCTTCCTCTATTTCATGGACATAAGCTTCTTCATTCCTTTGAGCACAGCAATTCACTCCCATCCTGGGTCCTTGCGCCTTCCCCCTCCTTCAAGACTTCACGAAGCCTTACCTTCACAGTATGACCCACCTGGCGTATTCTCTGCAATGGTGTAATCTGTTACAGTCCCCAGTCCAGCAGCATCAATCTCCTTGACTTTGACCTTGACATACTTTTTTCAACTTTCCTCACAGGCATAACCACTTTTATTATAATATAACCTAAATTCTAATTCCACACTAATGACTATTCTTTGCAAAAATACCTAGGAATCTTGAAAAGATCCCCATGATGTCAGTAGGTGGGCTGTGCAATATGACACCCAGAGGCAGGAAGAAGATACACGGATTGACAGCCTATGGGAAGGCAGCCTCTGAAACTGAGATTTTTGCCTTCTCTTTCTTCCCTGTCATTCCAAGATTATTATTTAGGAATGCATCTTGTTATGGAGATGTTAAAAGTGGGAAAACATAATATATAAAGCTATATGTAAGTGTATTGTTTGAACTCAGCATCAGTAATTATGTCATATGTTTAAATGATGCCAAGTAGCATCATGAAATAATGTATCTCTAAATACTGAAAACCAAACTAGTCTCTGTCCTCAATTTTCCCTGTTGCCTCCATGAAGAACATGGTCATTAAGGGGCAGCTTCAGCTATTTAGAAGGGGTACAGAGAGCTACACAGAAAAGAAGTTATTCTGAAACCCCAGGGGAAAGTGACTAACTCATCTGGAGAAAGACATTTGTGGGAGACTTTCTGCAGAAGGAATAAAAAACAATGCTATATCAACCAGCTTTCTCCAGAGAAACAGAGCCAACAGGATGTACATAAATTAAGAGGGACTTTATTAGATTGAAGTACATGATTGGAGGATGAATAGTCCTACAATGGCCATCTACAGGCTCCAGAGCTAGGAAAACCAGCATCTGCTCAGAAAGGGAGAGAGAGAAGCCAAAGATGCAGCCTAATCCTGAGGCAAAAGACCTGAAAGCTCACTAGAGAGATACTGGTACCATTCTGCATTCAAAGGGTGAAGACTCTGGAGTCTGATTTCCACAGGTACTATCAATAGCACACCACAAAAAAGGCTCCTTCTCAAGAAGGGCCAGGTATGCATGTACACAAGATGGCCCTTCTTTCACTTTTGGGCTCCCTAGCCTATTGGATAGGTCTTCCCCACCCAATTTTCTGGCTCATATGCTAATTTTCCTTACGAGCATCTTCACAGACATACCAAGAAGTATATTTTACTAACTTTTTAGGGATCTCTCAATCTAATCAAGGTGACAACCAAAACTAAGCATCACACATGCTCAAATGCATTTTGGAAAGGAGGAAGGAGCAAGGCATTTCAGGAAAAGGAGGGAGCTTGAGCAAAGGGACAACAGGCAAGACACAAAACGAGGCCTGTGGAAAAATCAGCTGGATGTTTGGTGCTCCTGGGGTTCATCAGCATCTACACATCAGTTTGTGTATCTTTTTGTACTCTCAGATTTATAGCATTGTGTCTTACTTGAAGTGGTCTTCCAAGCCCAAAGACATGAATATCTTTTGAAAATTGAAGCTGGGCACAATGGCACATACTTGTATTCTCAGTGGCTCAGAAAGCTGAGACAGGAGGATCCCAAGTCCAAAGCTAGCCTCAGCAATTTAGCGAGGCCCTAAGCAACTTAGTGAGACCCTGTCACAAAATAAAAAATAAATTAAAAAGGCTGAGGATGTGGCTCAGTGGTGAAGAGCCTCTGGGTTCAACTTCCCCAATTAAAAAATGTTAGCCTGTAATTTAGTTTCCCAACTTTACTGAAAATAAAATCTCTAAATGCATTGGCATTCTCTTGGTCATTTCCTTGTTTTAACTTCTCAAATCATTCAAGTTTTCTTGGGGGGAGGCAGACTTTTCTTTTGAACACTGTTCTTACTGGACTCCCCTGACCCCAACCTCTCTGGCAGTTCTTTGCATGATTCATTTTCTATGTTCCCTGCATTTTTCTTAAAACACTGGTATTGTCACTTCTCTTCACATTGTTCTTGAAATCACTTCAATGAGACTCACACTTTCCACTGGAATTTGACTGAGAACTCCTAAGTCACTATCTGCTTGTCTGACCTCTCCTTTCATTCTCTGTCCTACATTCTCAATGCCTAATGGGTGTTGATTCCCAAACATGTTGTTACTATGTCAGTTCCTATCTTCTAGATTGATTTGATCATTTTCTCTCAAGAATATATTGCTTCTGCCACCTCAATTCTTTATTTCTGCAACTTTCAGGGCACATGGTTCAAATTTTGGCAGTATCTATGATTTCTTTCTCCTGGTATTTTTTATTTGTGTGTAATCAATTCCCATGTTTGGTCTGCTAGGTTTGAAATTATCTCTGAAGTGTATTCCTTTCTCTCCTCTTCCACCAATATACCGATACTTCAACAATATTTACTTTCACTCTCTATCTTGCTCCAATTAGGAAATATTATTTTGATAGGAATATAGAAGGTGACATGTATTTCCTAACTCACAAAACTTATTTTGTGAAAGACAACTTCATCTCAGGCCCTTAAATGACCTCCAATGCTCCCTAGTTCACTGGTTAGAAGTAGCCACATGGTGTTGCCTGTAGACAAAAGGGTTTAGAAATTGTAGATCTCTCGTATATCCCAGAGGAAAATGAAACAGGTTGTTAAACTCCTTCTTTCAGATGCATTACATATGAATTAGTTAAATCCCTTAATAAGATTTACTAGAGGTGATGTCAGCAAGAAGGTAAAATAGGACGTTCCATTACTTATCCCCCTACAGTACCGCAATTTTAACCATTATCCATATGTGAAAATATTCTCAAAGAACTTTAAAAAAAAGGAAAACTAAATGAGAAATTATAGCACCCAAATAAAGCACAGAAAACAGGACAGCAAGGACAGAGATACTCTCTGCTTAAGTGAGGAGAGGAAAATGAGCACCAGATTTTTCCTTGAATCCTGGAATCAGACCTACCCTAATTAAACCCAGCAGTGGGTAGGCTCCCATAGCCCTACATTCCAGACCAGTACCCTCGAACTGAGAGTCTCCAGGTTCATTCCAGCACTAAGTGGGATCCTGCTACATTTTCCATCTGCAAGCTCCTGGTCTTTATGGCAGACTTGGTCTCCGGGCTGCCACACTCTCAGGCCAATCCCAGGAACTCCAGGCTCTAAATAACCCTTAGCACCCAGCTGGCCCAGGGGACTCAGGCTCTAGACTGACCCCATTATCATGCAAAACCAGCAGCTCCTGGATTCACCCTCTGCACTAGCCTATAGCTCCCATAGCCCTGTGCTTCAGGACTTTCTTACCACCAGGCTGAACCATATTGCTGTAGTCAACAGATTAGCGCCTGCAATCCAGCCTCCAGGCCAGCCCTGTTAATATAGGCTAGTGCCAGTGCCTAGTGCCAATCCAGTCTGCAACCCCAGGCTCTAGGCCTTTCCAGTGGATTATCTCTGAACCTCCCTCAGTGTGAAGCAGGCCCTTTCTCCCATGATTTGGGCCCTTTCTAGCATCAGATCAAAACCAAAAGAATTAGGATATAGACTGCTGCAGGGGTGGACTTGGCTCCAGAGACCCAGGTTTTAGACTACCCAAAGCTCCAGGCTGGAACCCACAGAGTCTCGGCTTCGGGAATGCCTGAGCACTAGGATGACCTTACAGCTCTGGTCATCAGGCCATCACCCATTCATCCAGTCTTCAGTCCAGCCCCTGTGGGTATAGGATTCAGGCTCAGCCAGCACCTATCTAGGCCATGGGGCCCAAAATGTAGGTTGCCAATCCTGACCTCAAACATTATATGAGTACCCACAGATGTAGGTTCAGATCTTCCCAGTGCCAAGCTGCACTCCAGTCAAGTTTCTGTGGCCCCATGATTCAGTCAACTCAGGATCCAGTTCTATCCTTCTAGACCCCAGCACTAGCTTGTTCCCCAAACAGCCAGGCTCCAGGGTTTCCCCTGTGTACCCAGATCCCATATAAATCTGACTTCAGACCTCCAAACCTGACTTCTGACTTCAGACCTCCAAACCTAACCTCTAGGCCAGTACGTATGCACTCAATTTCCAGACCTATATTAACAGACACATGTTCCAAACCAGTCCCGAGCTCCAGACTATTCCCCCTAGGTGCCAGAGGACTTAGGGTCCAGCAAATTCAGGGTTCAGGCCTATCCATGTAGACTTTGATACGAGTTCCTGAAACATGGAGTATAACTCCTCATCACCCCTGTAGATCTAGGTTCCAGGTCAGCCTTCATAAATCCAGAGTCCAGAGTTGCCCCCAGGGACTCAGACTCCAGGTCCACTCAAGAACCAGACCAAACTGGACCCAAGCTCTAGGCCCATCTCAGTGCCTGGCCAGTCACTATAGACTCATGCTCAAGGTGCATCAGAGTGCAAAGTTAGAGATGTGAATTATTAAAAATACATCAGACTAATTCTGAAAAGTGCAATGAATGAATTGAGAAAAATGAGAAAGCACAAACAGCAATATGAAGTAAAAGAAAGAATCTTTTAACTCAAAGACAGGTATATGAAATAGTCGAAGGAGAAAATAAAGAATGAAAAGGAATAAAAGATGACCTCAGGATTTATGAAATAATGTCAGAGTGAATATTTAATTTATATGAGTTTATCAAGGAGAAGACCTACACATGGCCATGAAAGCAGTCAGAGAAACCTAGCAAATAACAAATAAAGAATTCAAATAAATATGGCAGCATATTTCTTAGTAGACATTAAACCTGGAGAGATATTTCTGTTTTCATCTCTACTTCTACTAATTTAAGTCTTTTTTTACTTTTGGCTAGTTTTGTTAAGCGTTTATCCATCTTGTTGATCCTGATTTTAATTTCTATCTTCTACTGGTTTTGTTGTTGGTTTGTTCTTTTTTTAGGGCCTTGAAGCATAATGTTAGATTATTTACTGGATATCTTTATATTTTTTGTAATGCTAATCAATTATTGATATCTTTGTGTGTTTTTTTTAATGTAGGAACTCAGAGCTGTAAACTTTCTCTTAGAACTGCCTTTGTATTCTCTCAGAGATTTTGAAATACTGTGTCACTATTCGCATTTGTTTGTCTCTCCAATTACTTCTGCTATCCATTTGTCATTAAAAAGTATATTATTAAATTTACAGATGTTAGAGTGTGTTTTGTTTTGTGTCTTATATTTCTAATTTCATTCCATTATGATCCAACTGGACACTAGGAATTATCTTTATTTTGTTTTTGCTAAGAATTTTTTTCTGACCTAAAATACAATCTATTATAGAAAACATTCTGTGTGCTGCTGATAAGAAAGTAAAAGTATTTCCTTTAGAAACAGGAACAAGACAATGATGCCACTCTCACCACTCCTATTCAACACAGAATACATATGCCAACAGATATATGAGAAAATGTTCCACATCTCTAGCTTTTAGGGAAATGCAAATGAAAACTACATTGAGATTTCATCGCACTATGGTCAAAATGGCAATTATCAATAATGCAAATAATACTAAGTTTTGGCAAGGATGTGGGGAAAACTACACTCATATATTGTTGGTGGGACTGCAAATTAGTGCAGCCACCTAGAAAAGCAGTATGGAGATTACTCAAAATTCTAGGAATTGGACTACTACGTAACTCAGCCATTGCACTCCTTGGTATATTTCTAAAAGATCTAAAATTAGCATACTATATGGACACAGCCTCATCAATTTTTATAACAGCAGAATTCACAATAGCCAAACTAAGGAACCAATGTAGGTGCCCTTCAGCAGATTAGTATATATAGAAAATGTGGCATATATACACAATAGAGTATTATTCAGTCATAAAGAAGAATGAAATTATGGAATTTGCTGGTAAATGGATGGAACTAGAAACTATCATGCTAATTGACAAAAGCCAGGTTCACAAAGTCAAATGTTTTCTCTGACATGCAAAATAGAGTTCAAAATAAGGAAAGGGAGAGAGAGAAAGAGAGAGAGAGAGAGAGAGGGAGGGGAAGGAAAAAGGGGGTTCCATCAAAATAGAAGAGAGATCAATGGAGTAGACAAAAAAGATTTAGGGGGATGGAGAATGGATGGGATAAAGAAGAACAGTGGAATGAATCTGACCTAACTTTTCTATGTGCCTATATGAATAGATCCCAGTAAATTTCATTGTCATGTATATCAACAAGACCCTAATTAAAAAAAATTATAAGTAAATAGCAGAAAGATCAGTAGAGTAGAGGGAATGAACAGGGGAGGGAAGAGGGGAGGGAAAAGGGATGTACTTGGGACTGATTATAAGCAAATTATAGTCCATGTTTTTAAAACATTCCAAAATGAATCCTAGTATTATATACAACTAAAAGAACCAATAAAAATTAGCCAACTAAGAACTTGTTCCTGGCATCAAGAGACGAAGGAAGGAATAAAAAGTTTGCAAGCAAATCAATGTCTATCAACTACCTTGAATATAAATGGATCAAAATCTTTCATCCAAAGACAGAATGTCTGGATACATGTTAAAAGAAACAAAAATGACAAGAATCCCAACTATATGAGTCTCTGTCTACAAGAGACTCACTTCAATTTAGGAATATACATTGATTAAAGTGAAGGAATTGAAAAAGATACTCCATACAAATGGAACTCACAGAAAGAACAAGCATAGTTAGGCTTCTATCAGAAGGCCATTATATAATTATGAAGGGATCAATTCACCAAGAGGATATAAAAATTAAAAAATATAAATGCAACCAACATTAGAGCACCTAAATATGTAAAGCAAATGTTAATAGACATGAGCAGAATAGAGATAATACAATAGTTAGCAACTTCAATATTCCAACAGAAAGATCATCCTGACAGAACATCAATAAGGAAGCATTAGACTTAAACCACACACTAGAACAAAGGTACCTTACCTAACAGATACACACAGACAGATCCATCCAATGGCAGCAAAGAAGATATTCTTCTCAAGCACAATGAAACATTCTCCAGGATAAATCTCACATTGTGTCATAAAGAAGTCTTAACAAATTTGAGAAGATTAAATCATTCCAAGTATCTTTTCTGATCAAAATGGCACAAAACTTAAAATAATAACAAGAGGAATTTTAGAAAATTCTCAATGATATAGAAGTTAAACAACATTCTCCTGAACAATCAATGGGTAAAGATGAAAAGGTAAAAGATTACAATATCTTGACCCACATGAAAATGGAAATGCAGCACACTACCTATTATGGGATATAGCACAAGCAGTTTAAAAAGATAATTATTCAGTAATAAAGGCCTACATCACAAAAGAAGAAAGATCACAGACAAGCAAATATTGCACCTGAAGAAATGAGGAAAGCAAAGACAAATTAAGCCTAAATTCAGCAACAGGCAAGAAATAATGAAGAACAGAAGAGAAATAAATGTAGAGTTGAAAAAAGAGTAGAAAAGACCAACAACCCTCAGAATTGTTATTTTATTTAAAGATACCCAAATAAACAAAGCTTTAGCTAGAGTAAAAAAAAAAGGAAATATAATCAAAAATGAAAAAAGAGGTAACATTACTGACACCACAGAAATACAAGGGATCATAAGACTACTGTGAATAATTACATGCCAACAAATGGGATGACCCTAGAAAAAAAATGGATAAATTCACAGACAATTCATGTACAACCTAGAAAGACTAAATCATAAAGAAATAGAAAATCTAAATAAACCACTAATAATTAAGGGGATTGAATCAGAAATAAATTGTCCCATTAAAGAAAAGCCAAGGACCAGTTGGCTTCACTGAAGAATTATACCAAACATTTATAAAACTACCAATCCTTCTTAAACTCTAGAAAAATATTAAAGAGGAAATACTTCAAAACTCATTTCTTGAGATCATTATTACCCTAAGACCAAAGTCAGAGTAGGATACCATAAAAAGAAAATTATAAGAAAATATTCCTGATGAGATTCCACATCAAAATACCACTGAATCAAAATCAATAGCATATTATAAAGATCATTCACCACACTGAAGTGGGATTTGATCCAGGGTGAACAGATAGTTCAATGTATGCAGATTTATACTTTTTTTATGTCAGATTAACAGAGTGAAGGACAAAACTTTCATGTTCATCTCAACAGGGGCAGATAAAGAACGTGAACACAATTTCTTTTCATGAGTAAAAAGAAAACTCAAAAAAGTAGGTATAGAAGGAAGGGACCTAACCATAATATGGGTCATATCTGAGAACCCCATAGCTGACATAAAATTCAATGGTAAAGAGTTGAAATCTTTTCTTCATTGATCAGAATAAGAAAAAAGTAATCTCTCTGGCCATTTCTATTCAAGATTGTTATAGAAGTCTTAGCCATAGCAATTAGGTAAGAGAATGAAATAAAAGGCATTATACCAAAGGGATAAAATTACACCTATTGCAAAGAACGTGAAATTATATATTTAAAAAACGCTAAAGAGCCCCCACCAAAAAACTTTGAGAATAAACTACTTCAGTGAGTCATGAGATATGAAGCAAACATACAAAAATTAGCACATTTCTATGCACTAACAATGAACTATCAAAAAATGCAATCAAGAAAACAACCTCATTACAAGAGTTATAAAGTATATTTAGGAATAAATTTAACCAAGAAGGTGAAAGACTTGTACATTGAGAACTATAAAATATTGACAAAAGAAATTTAAGGTAACAAATAAATGGAAAGATATTTATATTTATGTAACAAAAAATTAATACTGTTGAAATTTCCTTATTATTCAAAGATGTCTATTGACTCAATAGAACTCTATTAAAATCTCAATGCCATTTTTACAGAAATAAAAATCAATACTAAAATTCAATTCAATGTGGTTTTCTAGATGTATGGATATGTGAACACATATAATTTTGCAGTTTAATTTGTGCATTTTATTTTGTTATTATCATAAATGCTATTTGATATTAATATTGTTTGATCTGGTCAGGGTCTCCAGAATATTAACTCTGATAACAAAATAATTGCAAACACATAAAGCATGAAACTCAGTTCAGGCTCACATTCCATATTGCATAGGCCTGGTCTTTCTTCTTTATGAAGTGGGGATTAAAATTCATTCATTAGCAAAAGCTTTAATAATGATTTAGCCAAGAAAATGAGAATCCACTTCAAAGAACCTGAAATCAGGTTTCTTTCCCATAGCCCAACTGCCAGGTCTACTTTAAAGCTACTAAAATTTCACCAAGGTCAAAGTCAGCTTTAGCCTCTCAAGTCAAATAAATTATTTACATCGTTATGGGATGTGAGGGATCATAGCAGCCTTACCCCTCAGAGATGCTCAGTAGTTGACATTCACACAGGCTTCTGAGATGCCTTCCACACCCTGCATTTCAGAATTCAGCAACATCTCTACATAAGGTCACTGGATACCACATGTTCTGGGACATATTTTAGTTAAGACTATTTCTAACCTCACAGATTCTAAAGGGTATTATCATAAAAGGAAGATTCAGCATCAAGGACACCTGTCAATGAAACAAAGTTAATTTCTCAATCATCTGCACCACTGTCTTCTGAAGAAGGAAGTCATTGATCTATCAATGAGTGCAGTAGAGAGAAATTTATTTAAAAAGAAAAATATGGCTCAAGTGTGAAAATCAATGCTGCTGAGAAGAAAAATGGACTCATAGAGACTTTGCAGATATTTCACTAAGAGGGAGAGAGAAATGACAATTGAATTTCAGTGAAATCCAAATACGATGAGAAAATGAAATCACTTTTTCAAGCAGTTTAATTTCTAAGAAGAATGTCTTGAGGGAAAAGCTTCTGTAATTTTAATTCTATTGCTGATGCAGAGAAATAGTCTAAGATTTTTTAAAAATGACCCCAGCTTAGAATAAATAAAAGAACGTATGACTTAACCTACGTGAAATAAAAGTTTTATCCTCCAGAATCTGTACTATTTTTATACATATCAATTTGTTATCTCCAAATGATGCCTGCTTGTTTGTTCCAATTGGCAAAAAGATAAGCAATGTCCTTCTCAGACATAGTAATACCATTGCCTTTTCTTCCATTTTCAGTTCTCTGATATTATAGCATGAAAAATTATATACTTTCACATAAGTATTTAGAGGAGTAGAGACACAGCTCAAACTTATCAAATCTGTAATAGAAAGTATATTGTTATATCAGATTTTGCTATAATAACTGCAACTAACACAAGCGTAAATGCTTGAAGAAAAACATTTATGGAAATCTCCAACAAATAAAAGAGAAGTTTGAAATTCATTAAGCAAAATTTAAAGGGAAACATAGGTTTGGGAGATGAAAAAACCTTGACTTCAAAAGTATTTTACCCACTGCACAAAACTCAACTCAAAGTGGATCAAGGACCTAGGAATTAGGCCAGAGACCCTGCACCTAATAGAAGAAGAAGTAGGTCCCAATCTTCATCATATCGGCCTGGGACCAGACTTCCTTAACATGACTCCCAAAGCACAAGAAATAAAAGCAGGACTCAGTAATTGGGATAGATTCAAACTTAAAAGCTTTTTCTCAGCAATGGAAACAATCAGCAATGTAAAGAGAGAGCCTACAGAGCGGGGGAAAATCTTTGCCACACACACGTCAGATAGAGCACTAATCTCCAGAATATATAAAGAACTCAAAAAACTTTACCCCAAGAATACAAATAACCCAATCAATAAATGGGCTAAGGAATGAGCAGACATTTCACAGAAGAGGATCTATAAGCAATCAACAGGTATATGAAAAAATGTTCAACATCTCTAGTAATAAGAGAAATGCAAATCAAAACTACCCTAAATATCATCTCACCCCAATTAGAATGTCTATTATCAAGAATACAAGCAACAATAGGTGTTGGCGAGGATGTGGGGAAAAGGGTACACTCATCCATTGCTGGTGAGGTTGCAAATTGGTGCAGCCCCTCTGGAAAAACAGTATGGAGATTCCTTCGAAAACTCGGAATGGAACCACCATTTGACCCAGCTACCCCACTCCTTGACCTAAACCCAAAGGACTTAAAATCAGCATACTACAGTGATGCAGCCACATCAATGTTTATAGTAGCCCAATTCACTATAGCTAGATTGTAGAGCCAACCTAGATGCCCTTCAATAGATGAATGGGTAAGGAAACTGTGGTATATATACACAATGGAATATTATTCAGCCAAAAAGAATGATAAAATTATGACATTTGCAGGTAAATGGTTGGAACTGGAGAAGATCATGTTATGTGAAATAAGCCAATCCCAAAAAACCAAAGGCCGAATGATTTCTCTTATAAGTGGTTGATGACACATAGCGGGGGTGGGGGGAGGCACCGGAAGAATGGAGAAGGGATGGGATGGTATAGAGGAAAATGAGGACTGGGTAGAGGGCAGGGAAGGAAAGATAATAGAATGAGACAAATACCAATACCCTATGTATATGTATAAATATGCAAATTGTATGATTCCACTTTGTGTACAACCAGAAAAATGATATTTGTACTCCAGTTGTGTACAATGAACTAAAATAAAAAATTTAATAAAGAAAAAAGAAAAAAGTATCTTACCCTCTAAGAAGATAAGAATAATAAATTATTAAAATGCAAAACCCCTCTGAAAGCCTAATGTGGCAGATATTAAATACTGAGGTACACTGAAACAAACAGATACAGAATTTTGCATTTTTGTTTATGAACCATAATAGGCAAATTTTCAGGTGGTTATAATAAATATCTTTTAAAAAAAGCAGAAAGAAATATCAGGGATACACAAATCGTTTATACCAATAACAATTGAAAAGGTAAAAGCAAATGGGGTACATTCTGGAAGGACCAAATAGTTATTCACACCTACATAGTAACAATGGAACTTTTTTTTTTTTAATTTACTTATTGATTCATTGAACAACAATGGAACTTTGAAGTGAAGATCCTGAATAACTGAGAAAAAGATAAATTCTTTTCATCGGATTGGAATCAATAAAGCAGCAACCAAGGAATTCAAAATAACTTGTTATTACACATCTCATCAATGGACAATTCCTAATTATCATGTAGCTGCAAGATGTGTAATTCAATAAAATGTCAGTATTTATTTAGGAAAATAAATATTACTAAATAAATTAATAATAGGAGAATCACTTAAAAGTGTCTTAATTGTTGGCTAGTTTTAGTCATCAATGTATTTAATAACATACCAATAAAACTTCTTATGAAGCCCAGGACTAAGAAAAAGGTAGCTATTATCATTATTATTATTTAATGTTGATAGAGAAATGATAGTCAATACAATAAAATGTGGAAAAATTAAAGTGTATAACTTTTTCAAAAATGATGAAACAAAGTTTTGCTCCTAGAAATAAAGTAAAAAATTGTTGTTTAAAGAATGATTATAACTTAGCAAAGCAAGTTATTTAAAATACATATACAAGTCATATATATGACAATAACTAATTTGAAGATGTAATAAAATAATTCCCAGGAAGATTTCAGAATTGAAATGCCCTATTACGACTTAGCAAGGTAATTAAGTGGAGGGGCATTTAAATTACAGATATGAAACAACAAAGAAACCTAGATAATTGGAGAATCATACCCAGGCTTATTGAGCTAAACAATGTTGCAATTGTGACAGATCTTCAGGAGCCCTCATATTTTTAGGCTAATCTCACATGAAAGTAACAATAACAACAAACCTCTCACATTTTATGGAAGATTAAAGAGCTTAAAACAGGAGCTGGGGTTGTGACTCAGTAGTAAGATTCACCTAGCGTGTGTGAGGCACTGAGTTCAGATCTCAGCACCACATAAAAATAAAATAAATGTATTGTGTTCATCTAAAACTAAGGGAATTTTTTTTTTTTTTAAAAAAGAGCTTAAAACAATTGAACACTTAGTGAGACCCTAAGCATCTCGGCAAGTCCCTGCCTCAAAATAAAAAATAAAAAGGGCTAGGGATGTGGCTCAGTGTTTAAGCACCCCTGAGTTTAATCCCTGGTACCAAAATAAATAAATAAATAAATAAATAAATAAATAAATAATAAGACAAGCAGACAGCTTAAACGATATTTTTGAAACAAGGATTATATAATGGGATTGAGGGCACAGAGTTTTAAATGACATTAAAGAATGTTACAAATCTGTACTAATTTTACATATGGATAAATGATGACACAAAAACAAAGAAACATCATTTTCTCCCTGATGCACCAAGCAGAAGAGTTATTCATGCACCAACTACCTTACCAAAATCTCAGGAAATCAAGTCAAAGACTATGGTACCTCCTTCTAGTGTGACAAAATAAGAGACTTACTGCAGAAACCATGACGAGCAGAGATGCCAGGGTCACCCCTCCCACAACTCCACACAGTCCAGCCTAAGGAGAGATAAGTTCCACTTGGGGAAGACAGACAATTAAATCTAGTCTTCAGAGTCAAGACCCAGTGCCATGCCCGCCATGGTGAAATCATTCTGTGCAAAGACTCAGGACTCTACTCCCAGACCAATCAGTACCTGATGAGTGAGCTCATCACGGTGCATACCCATTACCCTAACCTGAGAAGATCCCTCTTTCATCCTGTTCAAAACTCAACTAAAAATGGATCAAAGGTCTAGGTATAAGACCTGAAACTGAAACTGATAGAAGAAAGCTTAGGGGAAACATTTCAAGAAACAGGCACAAGCAATGACTTCCTGAATAGGAGTACAGTAACTCAGGAGATAGCAAGGATTGACCAGGGGGCTGCAGGAAATTTAAAAAGTTTATGCATAGCAAATGAAACAATGAACAGAATCAGCCTACAGAGTAGAACAAAATCTTTACCAGCTGTTTTATCAACACAAAATTAATATTCAGAATATAAAAAAAAACTGAAAAACCTTGACACCAAAACCATGTAACTCAATTAACAAATGGACAAGGAAATGAAAAAGACACTTCTCAAAAGACAAAATACACATGGCAATAATTTTATGGAAAAAAAATGTTCTTTTTTTAGACAGTCTTTAGCCATCAGGGAAATGCAAATCAGCCCAGTCAAAATGACTATAAGAATAAAAAGATAAATTCCAGTGAGGAGTCAGGGAAAGGAAATCCTTATACACTGTTGGTGGGACTCTAAATTAGTACAGTGGCTGTGGAAGTCAGGATGCAGGTTCCTGAGAAAACTAAAAATAGAACTATCAAATGATGGAGCTATGCCACTTCTCCGTACATACTGAAGGAACTCAAATCAGCAAAATATAAAGATACCCGCATATCTGTGTTTATCACTGCGCAATTCACAATCGCCAAGGTAGAGAATCAGCCTAGGTGTCCATCAATAAATGAATGGATAAAGAAAATGTGTATGTGTGCACAATGGAGTTTTATTCAGTCACAAAGAAGTATAATCATGTCATTGCAGGAAAATGGAGAGAACAAGAGATCATCATGTCAAGTAAATAAGCCAGACTCAGAAAAACAAATATTCGTTGTTTTCTCTAATGCATGAAACCTAGAAGAAAAATACAAGAAAGTAAAAGTGAGACTGTTAGAGAAGAAGGAGGGCTTCAGGGGAGGGCAAAGTGAGGTAAGAGGGAAAGGGGAGGGTGCGAATGATGAAAGTATGATACATGCAGGTACAGTATGCCCCAGTGAAACCCATTTTCTATATAATTAATATATACTAAAATTTAAAAAATTAAAAAGAAAATGTGGGACACATATCAATGAGAATAGTATTTGACCTTGAAAAAGAATGAAATCTTGTCTTTTGCAGCAACAGGAATAGAACTAGAGATCCTTATGTTAAGTGAAGTAAGTCAGGTACAGAGTACAAGTACACCGTGATCTCATGCACATGTTGAATCTAATGATGCTGGGCTTGTACAAATTGTGAGTATAAAGATGGTTACTAGAGGCTGGGAGAATGGAGGGCGTGATGGGAAAAGACTGACCATAGGCTACAGTTAGGAACAAGAAGTTCTGGTGTGCTATGGCACAGCAGGGTGGCTATGGACCATGACAATGTACTACTGTACACATCAGAGAGCTAGGAGGAAGGATTTTGATAAATGTCTGTGGACATGTATTTATTGTAACATAACATGGTACCACATTAATATGTACACTTCTTATGCTTTTATGTACAGTTTAAATAAAAAAGTGATATGTCTACCAGGTGATGGAAAGAAGTGGGAGGCTTGGTGGTTCAGTGACAGCATTCACTAGCTGTGAATGGGTTTGTGGCCACCCATGCACGTCCCACATGGGGCTAGAAGGTGAGGACAGTGGAAGGGTGCCAAACCATAGGAGATGCTGCTTTGAGTCAGTGAGACCTGCACTCCAAAAACTATTTAGCTTGGAGAATTTACTTTATTGCTATGCTAAGAAAATTATTCCCTCTGTTCCTATGGTTTTCATCTTCATAATCTTTTGAAAGATCATAATGTGTCTACTCTTGTTTTGGAATCCCTACAAAGTCTTCAAATTCTTACTGCTCAAGAAAAAAATGTATCAAAATGAATTATAGAGGAGATTATTTAACAAATGCTACTGTAACTAAGTCAATTATTCCAAAAAATACTTTTTTATCTTCACATAATACTGTGAAATAAATTCCAGAAGGATTATAATTTTTAAATAATAGAATAAGTCACCAAGGTGAAAACCCAACAGTTTTGATTCAAAATATTTAATAAATATGTATTTCCAAAAGTATTACAAACACACTTAAAAGATAATCAACAAACTGGAAAATTATATTTGCAAAAAAGGAAAGTCATGCAAAATACAAGGTTAATAGCTGTGCTCTCTAAAGAGCTTACAAAATTGAAATTAAATAAAGACCTGCATTTCTCATTAGTCAAAAGATAATTTACAAAAGAGAATATACAAATAGCTAATAATCATATGAAAGACTTTGGACTTAAGTAATCAAGGAAATTCAAATTAAAACAATGGAACATCATCTTCACCTTTAAAATAGCAATTATATTTCTATAAAACAGATGAAATATAAATTGGTACATAATTGCTGGTCTGCACATTTTTCAGTCATTTATCTTGAAATATGTACAGTAAGCAAATATTTTTTTAACACTGGCTGTAATTAAGATTTATGACAATCAGTTAATAACTGCATTTTCATCTCCAGACTTCTCACCTTCCCTTGGTTCACATAGACCTACTACTGTCTTCGTTTAGATGAACTGCCCAATTTTAACTGCATTCCTAGGCATATGATGAGTTTCCATCAGGACACAAGATTGTGTCCTGTTTCACTGGAGTGTTGAAGACATTGCATTAGTTTCCTGTTGCTCCTATAACAAACACTCATAAACTTAACAGGTTAAAGCAACACACATTTCATCTCTTACAATTCCGTAGTTCAGAAGTCTGACACAGGTGCCACTGGACTAAACCAAGGTGTTGACAGTATTGTATTTCTTTCTAGAGGCTCTAAGAAAGAATCTGTTTCCATGTTATTTCTAGTCTTTAGAGGCTATCCCCATTCCTTGGTTCTTGGTATTCTTCCATATTCAAAAGCAACGGTGATTGTTTTAGTCAGCATTTCATTACTGTGATCAAAGACCTGAAAAGAATAACTTTGAGGAGAAAAAGTTTATTTTGGCTTACAATATCAGAGTTTCATTTTGTGGTCAGCCAACTATAGCTCTGGGCCTAAGATGAGGCAGAACTTCATGGTGGAGGGGCATAATGGGGGAAAGCAGTTCAGGACATGGTAACAAGGAAGCAGAGAGAGCGCTCCACTCACTAGGGACAAAATATAAATCCCGAGGCACACCCCAGTGCACCACACCCTACCTGCCTACAGTTACTGCCCAGTCAATCCATGTCATTGGACTACTCCACTGATTTTGTTACATGGTAGTAATCCAGTCATTTTATCTCTGAATGTGTTTGAATTGTCTCACACATGAGCTTTAGGGGAACACCTCATATCTAAACCATAACAGTAATCATTTCAGTCTTTCTAATAATTCCATCTGTCCTTTGCTTACTTGACTTCTCTTTTCATTGTTAAGAGCCCTATTGATTACTTTGAACCATCCAAATAAACCAAAATAATCTCTTTACTTAAAGGTCAAAGGATTAGCCAATGTTAATCCCTCCTTTCTGTGTAATAAACACACTTAACAGGTCTCTGGGATCAGGACAAAAATATCAATTGCGGGAGTATGGGGTCATTATTCAGTTGACACAGTGATAAACTAGGAGAAAACATTGATTTTTATTTTGTCATATTATTCTGGTTTGGAATTTTTATTCTTGTCACTTATATTTTGTATTTGTGACATTTGCAAAGATTAAAAGTTACTCTCAGACTGGATTTTCATTGGTATGATCAGAAAATACAAGTTATCATATAAAGTTATCTGTAACACTCAGCAAACATATAATAAATGGTGGCTGTTGTAATTATTAAAAGTTATCAACATTTTAACCTTGACACCAATTGTATTTCTATGGGATCCTTTTATATGCATCCAATGAAGCAAATATTTGTCTTTGTGGTACCCTTCTGCCCTTTCAGTAAACAAACATAAATCATTTGAATGCTCAAAATTGTGCTTATGTCACTCAAATTAATTCCAAAAACACTGATACTATACTTATTATGAGATTTAAAGTCACAACCAATGGGCTATTTTAGCAACACAAAAAAATATTAAGCATCTCTTTATTGGATCAGTGATTCAAATATGAAAAAAGTTTAACTTGTGAAACCAAAGGGATTATTAAATCCATCAAGAGTAGTTGAGGAATGATTTAACAAGATAATTGTGAGTTGAGATGGAATACTGTGTTAATTGCAGGTACAAAACAGTTGAAGCAGCATAAAGTGATATTTTTTGAGTTATATGTTATCAAAGATTTGTATTTCCTGATAATTACTTCTTGTTGATTTATAGTGAGTTGCTCATTATTGCTGCCAGTATTCATTTGGGGATAAAGGAATAATTTTGAATTAAGGAAATATTAATTACTATTTTGCTAGTATACAAAAGATAGCACAATATTTGTGGTAAATGATAATAGTTTAAAAACAAACCATTACTAGTAACATAAGAGGAAAGAATTTGGGGAAAAACGTCACCTACCTGGTGAGATATAAAAGATAATGCATCTCATGGTTTTAAATATAATTCATGTAAAAACAAATGACTGTGCCTTGAAATGGCTTATTTTTGGTTCTCTGTCAACATTCTGTTTTTTCCTTAATTCACTCAGTATTCTTTTTTTCTGATTCTTTTCATTCAAACCCTCTACTGAACTGTCTTATAGCAAGGCATTTAGATTGGCCTTCCATTGGCTATTATAACCCTGATATGGGGCCATGCCTTGGTCCCCTGGGATTGCCCACCCCGCAGCATGGGAGCTGGCACCATTTCCCAAACATGTTTGCTCCCAGGAAATTCCTGCTGAAGCAAGTAGATTGCTTGTAGAATCATACGAAGTTCAAAGTTCTGCAGTAATAGAGCCATGCGACATAGATAAATAAAAACAGGAGATAACACAAAAGCCCTGACATTTCCTTTTATTTGGTTTTGGAACTTGGCTTTATAACATGTGTTAGCACTGTAAATCCCCTGATCCTTGAGCAACTACCTAGACTTCATGTGCTCATGAAGCATATCGAAGAACTCTCCGGGTCCATAATATACAGCATTACCTCGTTGGGTCTTTGTGCCCTGTACCCTGTATTGTCTCCTACCCTTAAAACCTGGGTAGAAACATTTCTGGGATCTGTGAGGATTTTCTCGGCCTCCTCTAGGTTCAACCTGGAGCAGATATACTCTGTAGTTTTCCCATACATTAGCTGCACCTCTGAGATTTCCCTGCTGTGAATTAGTCATCCCTCTCACCTGGCAGAACTTAACATATTCAGTCTTAAACCCCACTGGCATGATCTGGGCAAATATGTACTTTGTGTAATCATCATTAAGAAAATAAAGGCTCAGGCTGGAGTTGTGGCTCAGTGCTAGAGTGCTTGCCTAGCAGGTGTGAGGTACTGGGTTTGATCCTCAGCACCACATAAAAAATAAATTTAAAAAAAGGTATTGTGTCCATCTACAAGCAAAAAAATAAAATAAAATAAAATAAAAATTAAGAAAAAAATAAAATAAAGACTCACAAATCATGGAGTCAAAATATTCACTTTCAAACAAAAATAGACATTATTTTCTTCTGCTACTACCTACATTGATGGACTCTTCTAACCCTGAATTCATGTCAATTTTCAGTTTCTGATAATGGAAAAAAACTTATCCTAAACCCACCCACCTCAAATATTACATTATGTGGGAACATTGTCAAATTGATGGTCATTTTCTGAGGAAATGTGTGGCAATACACGTGTGGTTTTTGGCCTGCCTCATTGTGTCTGGTGTTTGAGAAGAAGAGAAATAAGTGGTCTCAAAGGAATGAAGGGTGGAAAGGGAGGGGAGGGGAGTATAGGCACCGAGTGGAGGGAAGGAAGGACTGAAAAGAATCTTCCATGTGAGACAGCCATAGGATTTGCTGGCACCATGGAAAATGTCTACTACATGTTAACGAGGCCAGGTTTGCCTTCTGGATCAATGTCAGTCCTCTTCCTTCCCTTAGTATTGTGGAGGTTTGCTTCCTAGACTCCAAAACACTACTATCAATATTTTGGGTATTCAGGTATATCTTCCAACCATGATTCTGCAAAGACTCAGTCAACAAATTCTTTAAAGTTCATGACTAGCTTTTTGTTTTTTTTTTTCCAGGCCATCTACACTCTCCTCCGTCTATGAAGGAAAGAAGTTGCTAAGTTTTCTCCAGTAAAGGAATGAGAAATCACTGATAATATTTTAATTAAAAATGTTTATTTTTCAAATACTGATTTGCATGAGAAAATGATAATGAGAACAGCTACTTATTATCCATAATGTATTAAGTACCTCTTATGAGCCATCTTATTTGGGCACACAAATAACTACTTGAGAAAAGCATCTTTAGCTCCATATTCAAGATTAATTCAAAGAATTCATTCAGTTGTTTATTGAGTATCTACTATCTGCCTGGCACTATTCTATGTGATGAGATATTACAAACAAAACTCCTTGGAGCAGACATCTATGTTCTAATTGAGTGAGAAAAGTCATAGATGAGTGAATAGAACAGATTGTACATTGTTTTCCAGATGGTATTAAATGTTATGTATTAAAATCAAGCATATAAAAAGATAGGAAATTTCAGTATCAGTTTTGCAATCTTAAATAGGTTTCTTGGGGGCACATCTTACTGAGAAAGTGATACCTGAGCAAAAACTTATGTGAAATCATAAAATATGAAATTACTAATCACAGCAAAAAGTCAGAATAAATAATATTACTAATCACTGTCAATTGTCATTAAAGTGAAGGATACATTAACAATGATGATGATGGTATGATAGATTTATTATAGAACCTAAGTCTATGTCAATTCAGAGCATATTCTCTGAAACACTATTATGTTAATAACAGTATAGATCATTCTTTGGTTGATAATCAATATTTAACCAAAATTTTAACAAAGTCATTGCAAACAGACCCTGAATTATCAAGGTTTGACTTAACTTTTTGACTTTAAGATAGTGTGAAAACATTCAGGAGAAACTGCTTTGAATTTTTAACTGTGTTCTTGTCCTGGGCTGGCGGTATGCAAGGGGTATACTTTTGCCTTGTTGGGCAGGAATAGGAAGTCATTGGTAAGTGAGCACTGTGGTCATGAGGGAAGCAGTCATAGCTCTACAGAGTGCTATGTTGCTGAGTGAGGATGTTCAATCGGGTAGATGTTTTAAATGCATCATCAACTTCGGATATTTCAAATTACATTGGGTTCATCAGGATATAACCTAATCATAACTCAAACAGCATCTGCAATTTTGAAAAAAGGACTGAACTTACTCTGGTGTTATTGTTCTGAATTCACAATAGTGAATAGTATTTAAAAATCTGATTCTTAAAGATTTGGGGCCCAGTAAGGCCATAAACAAAGCTTCCACTTTGATTCCTAGTAAGACAGGTATGTCCACATGTCACCCAGAAAGCCGCTGGTGGCTGTCAGGGTCTAAGTGTGTAAGGAGGATCACAGAGAGGCTGTCCCCTTGATGCTTCAAATACTCTCTCCATGTAATCCCATCTGCATTTACCAAAAAATTCCATTCCAATTATGTATAAATTCTCTAAGAGCAAAGTGATTTCAGTTCTATAGTAGCATAATGATTTCTAACGCTGTCTTCAAGGTATTTGCCTTCATGTTTGAATTCAACATTATCCTATATTGATAACTTCAAAGAAAATTAATGGTCCCAAAAGTATTAAAATCTTTTCTACCCCCTGACCTTTTAAGAGCTATGAAATCTCAAGTATTAATCAGTCTTTAATTAACATAAATAACCCACCATTGGTTACTAAAATTCTAGCAGATAAGAGAATGGGAAATGCAGTTTATAGAGACCATATTGATGGCAAGTATAGTTGTCTTATTTTCATTCTAATTCTCACAAGAAGGGCAAAAAGATCTAAGAGCCATGTACAACTTTCTCCATTTCATAGCTAGGAATAAAAGAGCTTCAAGGAATTTAGACAACTTGTACAAATCCCCAATGCTAAAACTTAAGAAAAAACCTTATCATATCTGTGTACTTTCCACTGAATAACTAAAAACACTGTGGCTGGGATTTTAAGTGACATCTGGAATTATTCAGTGAATATGCGACAGATCTGCATAATGTAAAATCCTGATCGAAGGTGTCTTGTCCCAGGACATCAAATTGTCTCTAATACCTCTAGAAGAAATAGGAAAAAGACCATTTCTGTGGTGATCAAAGAGCAAGGAATGAAGGCACAGGATGCTGGTTAGACAGACTAGACCCTAAAGGCCAGAAGCAGAGCCCACCATGGGGCAGTTTGAAGTGAATATCCACATAAGTGGCCGTGTTACCACGACAGTAGAAGGCAGATTGCTGGGAGGAAGAATATGCAGAGGTTTCTTGGTAGAAATATAGTTCAATGGAGTCAGGAAGCATGAGGAAGAATATGAAGCTAAATAAAACTTGGAAGCAGAAAAAAAAAAAAGAAAAAGAAATGATACTGAGACCAGGGCTGGCACTACAAGGGCATAACCCAGCAACAGAGGGCTCTGAGAGACGAGCACATCTGCCTCGCACTTTTGCCCAGTGCAAGCCCTTGGTAACGTTGATGGAATAATTATCAGGGCCCAATTATACAATAAGCTGCAGTGATTTATGATGCTCTACAACCAGCACTGAATCAACCTGTCTAGGTAGCCATAAGTCTGCACAAAGTTTTAATTACAACATCATAAGTTGGTCAGAGCATATGGAGAAAAATGGCTTATGAATTTATGATGCAGTGAATTTCCCCACTGAGCAGCCTCCTCCTGATCGGAGGCTGGAAGCAGAATGACACAGGCGCCCAGGAGATGCCAGATTTTTGACAAAGCATTCACTCCTTTTTAGAAGTGAGATCTGGAACTGGAGCTGTGGGAGTGTGCCAGAGGGGATGTGGAGAGATGTCAGCTGGCTTTGGGACATT
>JAJEJO010049483.1:4899-35749 GCA_020662805.1 Glaucomys volans
TGCTGAGCTCTAACACCAAAGTTTCTGATTTAGTAAATCCAGGGTGGAGCCCATAAGTTTGCATTTATAAATTTCCAGGTGAGGATGATGCCACTAGTTTCAGGGACCACACTTTGAGAACCACTGATCTACCAAATTCTTAGTCTGACTGCCTAATAAAATTCAGGATGGTTCTGTTCATGTCCTCTGGGTTTCTGAAAATCTGCATTTCTGTTTTTATTCTCATTTTCTTATACTGGGCTGATCATGCTGGGCTCCACTCAGTGTAATGGTTAATTTGAATTGTCAACTTGATTGGATTAAGAAGATGCTGATGATTAAGAGGCTTCTGGGTTTCTCAATGAGGGTGTGTCTAAGAATGCTTGGAATGTGGGGTAGTGGACTGAACTGGAGACCCTCCCTAAGTGTGGGCAGCATAGCCCAATAGGATGGTGACTTGGATGGAATAAAAGTTGGAAGAACAAGGAAGCAGATGCAGATGCAAGCTCAACTCTTCTTGAATGGGTTCTTGATTGCTGCTTCAATTGTCTGAAGATATTGGACTCTCACTTCTTCATTCTTCCAAAGCAGACTCTGCCAGTGATTCCCCAGGTAGTTTCCAGAGCCTTGGTATTAGACTAGGGTAGCACTGTTGATCCTTCTTGTTCTGGGATTTCCACCTCTTGGACTGCACAACTGCTGGTTCTTCCAGTTCTCCAGCTGCAGACAGCCATTGTGGACTATCCAGCTTCTGGCCATGTAAGCCAATCTAATAAATCCCCTTTTTAAAATCGTACTTCCTATTAATTCTGTTCCTCTAGAGAAACCTCATACACTCAGCATGAGAAAGTAAAGTCTTCTGACTTATCATTGTAAGGGCCATAGACACCCAATGCAAAACACACCCTAAGCCCAGGGCAACATTGGCAAGTGACTTTTCTCAGGGAGTTCATAAGAATATCTCATGGTATTTGATGTTATTGGTTTGAACATGAGAAATATCTAAGAGCTCTTTCCAAACCTGCACAACCTTTATCTTTGACTGTAGATCGAAACTAACTTATTCTTCAATTGCAAGTACTTCATTAAATATCTTGTATGAAAAAACTGCCAGGCATGATGGCACACACCTGTATTCCCAACTATTAAGGAGGTTGAGACAGGAAAATCACAAATTTGAAGCCAGCCTGGGCAACTTGATGAGAACCTGTTCCAAAAAAAAAAAAAAAAAAAGACTGAGAATGTAACTCCATGGAAAGTATTTGCCTAGCATATACAAGGTCTTTGGTTTGATGCCTACTACTAACAAAAAAAAAAACAATAAAAAATCCTTAATACTGTCATATATGCATATCTGTTATCTCACAATTTCCCTTCTATAAACACAGTCTAAAGAAAATAATGGATATGTGTAAATATTTAATTATAATGATATTTGTCATAAATGTGTTCAAAAGCACAAATTTAGAAATCACTTAAATGTCCAATCAGAAAAGATTCAATAAAATATGATGCAGCTGTTGCATGTCACTTTCTAAATAAGCTTTTTATTTTTGAGCTATTTTGCCTTGCAGAATCATTATGAAGCTAGAACAGAGAGTTCCCTTAAACTCTGTACCTAGTTTCTCCTGTTATTAAGTTATCATGGTACATTGTCACAATCAATGAATCAATACTGATAAATTATTAAATTCCACACTTTATGCAGGTTTCTTTACTTTTACTTAATGTCCTCTTTCTATTTCAGGATCCCATCTAGGATGCCACATTACATTTTGTGACCTTTTTCAGCATTTCCTTTTTTTGATGATCATGAGAATTTGGGGAAGTGCTGGTCAGGTATTTTATAGAACATCTGTCAACCTGGATTTGCTGATGTTCTCATGATTAAACTGGGATTGTGCAAGACCACAGAGGTACAGTGTCATCACATTACATTAAAGATATGTCCTAACAACCCGACTTACCACTGGTGAGGTTGACTTTGATTACTTGGTGGAGTCATTGTCTGTCAGGGATTCCACTGTAAAGTTACTCTCTTTTTCTACTGTATTCTTTGGAAGAAAGAACAGCCCACAGTTTAATAGTAAAGAGTGTGATCCACCATCTTAAAGGCAGAACATCTACATGAACTATTTTGAATTCTTCAGCATACGTGGTTTGTCTCTTTTCCCTTACTTGTGCAATCATTTATTTATATTGGCGTGGCTTCATGTATACTTGTTTTGTAATGTTGGGTTATATTCAATGCTCCTTTATTTATTTGTTGCTGAAGTCCTTCACCTTTGGCCACTGGGAGCTTTTCCAGTTGGCTCTCCTATCCCTTTGGCATGCTCCCACTGTGTGGGCTATGTGTGCATTCTTTAACACTTTCTTTCTGGTGTTATGAGGTGCTCCAGGTTCATGTATTTCTTGCCACAGTCTTAGAGAAAGGAAATTCTCCAAGAAACCCTGGTTCCTTTCAGTGGGGAATGATTTTAGAAACTAAGATCTGGGTGCTAGGTGTGTTCACAGCTACTAGGGTATAACAATTTTAATACATTTAATACAAATATGTTGTGAAAGGATATTTAATGTCCACCAAATCTTAAGAGAAAATATTAGTTTACAAAATAGTATGTACAGTCCCATAGATTCTTCCACATATATGATAGCACACAATACAGACATGTTGCTTAACAACAGTGATAAATTCTGAGAAATGCATCATTAGAGAGTGTTGTCAGTGTGTGAACATCAGAGAATATACTTACACAAACCTAGATGGAACAGTCTACCACACACCTAGGTTATGTGGCAATACTGTCTTAAATGTGGTTCATCATTGACTGAAACATCATTATATGGCCCATGACTGCCAGCAATGGCTAACTTTGGATATTCAATGACTGGTGGTTTTTATTTACTTTGTAGTTATTTTATATAACTACAAATTTAAAGTTTCTGTAACAAACAAATTAATTAATAATATGAGCTTAGGTAGCTCCTACTCATGACTGATCCAAGGTCACAGAGCTACTTACTGACAGAGCTTAATTAGAGTCTGAAGTCAGAAGATTCTACTCCAGCTTTGCTCCCATAGTACAGGACCCAGTATGGAGCAGTTCTAAATGCATCACTGAGGGCAGCTTGAGAAGCAGACACACAATGAAGGAACTGTTATTCTGCCCTGAATAAGCAGAGTTGGTTAAGACATGGGAGAACATGTATCACTGAAAATACTGTGGTCCAACCCCTATTCCCCAATGTGTTAATCCGTTTTTTGTTACTACAACCAAAAGTGTGAGGCTAGGCAACTTAATTTAAGAAGGGGGTTCATCTAGCTAACGCTTCTGGAGCATGGTTCTTGCATCAGTGCACTCTGAAAGACCCCAAGGTGGATAGCATCACAATGACAGGAGCACATGGAAGAATAAGAGATCACCTCACCAGTCAGGAAGCCAGAAATGATCCAGGGATCAGGCGCTGTCTTATAACAAGTCACTCTTGTGAGACTAATTCAAGGACTCTTGGAAACTACCCTTTCAAGGGTATGCCCTCAGTGTCCCTCCCACCCAAAGTCAAGGACTGTGGGCAGATCTCCCACCTACAGAGGAGAGCTCAGAATAGCAAGGCCTTAGGTAGTCAGACCCAGGGAGGCTGCACTCTTGCTATGGTCTGCATGTTTGTGTCCCACACAAAATTCATATGTTGAAACCTAATCCCCAATGCATAGTATTAAGAGATGTGGCCTTTAAGGAGTGATTAGATCATGATATTAGAGCCCTCATGGATGGGATTTTACCTTCAGCAAAGGGGACCTAGGAGACCCTTCTGCTACATGAAGACACACAGAAGGTACCATGCTCTCCATATCTGACACTGCGTCTACTGGTGCCTTGATCTTGGAGTCCTCAGGCTTCTTATAACTGTGAGGAATAAATTTTTGTTCTTCATAAACAACCCAGTTGAAGGTATTTTGTTATAGCAGCCCAAACAATCTAAGAACCATTCTTTGGGTTAGCCAGAAATAATCCAGTTTTCTACAGAATTCAGGTAAGAGGTTTTCAAAGGTGCCTCTCCAGGGTCTCACGCCCATCTACTTCTTAATGCAAAGAATGTTTATGGCAACTTTTGTCCATAATAGTCCCAACCTGGAAACATCTTAAATATCCATCAACAAGAAATGGATAAATAAATTGTGATATAATCATACTTTTTTAGTTCTCCCTTGCTACATAATAAACTACAACAAAATGTAGAGGCTTACACAATAGTGTCTTCACAATTTTGTGCACTCAATGCACTCAGCTAGTAGTTGATATAGATGGTGAGGACCAGGGAGTTTGGCTGGGTCTGAAGTATCTAAGATGTTTCTTTCATATGTCTGTAATCTCAGGGGTGGCTAGAATGGCTGGTCACTGGCTAAGCTCTCCCATGTGGCCTCTAATACATTAGCAGTCTCATTGGATCTTAATAAAAGTCATTGGTCTTATCAGTGATAACTTTTTCTTGAACACTTACTATGTACAAGGTACATGTTTATATTGTCTAATTTCATTTTCAAAAGAGTTACTGCAGGTGGGCATTATTGTTCCATTTTACAGTAAACTAGTAAAAGGTTCAGAAAGGATACATGTCATGCTCAAGTTCAACAGCTAAGTGACACAGTCCAATAACTGGTAGTAAGAGGTAGAGTTGGAGCTCTGACTCAGATCTGTCCCACCCCAATGGGCCTAACAATACTGCCAATACAAATACTGTTGGTCAGTGTCCTCAGGTGACAGTGATTTGATTTCCAAGGTATATGAATGGCTTTCAAAACAAGATGACAAACGAGTATGTCTTGGGTAACCTCATGCTCAGGACTTAATATATCCCCCAGGACTAGGTCCTTGCTGCTCTATGACTGCACAAAGCCTACCTTGGTGAAGTCTTTGCCACTTCTGCTTTTTCTTTCTTCGTTTTTGTTTTTGTTTTTTGTACCAGGGATTGAACCCACGTGTGCTGAACCACTAAGCCATATCCCAACCCTTTATTTTTAAAAAATTTTTTAAAATTTTGAGACAGGGTCTCAGTTATTTAGGGTCTCACTAAGTTGGCCATTGTTATATACAATTCTATCTTACAAACTCAATTTTTTTCTTCCAATATAAATTCCTGCCTTAGCTGGGTACTAGGCAATGCTGTCATGCATAAATTTTAATGTGAATGACTGAAATTCTCAGTCCTGCCAAGGTTATATGCCTTTTAAAAGGAAATCTCATTAACCCAAATGGATGTATATAATTTGTGGGATATATGCATTCATTCATCAAGCGTTTGTTGGGTGTTCCCTGTGTGTCATTTATTAAGAGCTGGGATACAACAATGAACAGATATTCTCTAGCCTCAAGGAGCTTCTTGTGTTTGGCAGGGGTGGGAGAGGAAACAGCATGGAGATAGACAAAAAGCAATGTCAGATGGTGTTAAGTGCAATGAAGGAAGGCAAAAGGACAGAGAATGACTGGATGATAAAGAGGATGCTGTTTTCCACTACATGTCAGAGGAAACTTTTCATAAGGTGATTCTTGGACCATGCAGGTACTATAGGGGTGAGAACACCAGGGACAAGAAATAGCAGAATCCAGTGTGACTGAAATGGACTGAGAGAAGAGAAAGCAGTAGATAAGGGCAGAGGTAAGAAAAAATGTGGGGCCTCTTGGGCTGTGGAAAAGGCTCTAGATTTTATTTGAAGTGAGACATGCAGCTATTACAGATTTGAGCAGAGGAGTCTTAAGATCCAATTTATGATTTAACAGGGTTATTTAGTGGCTCGAGAGAGAAAGGGAAGAAGCAAGGAGTTATGAAATTACTGCAATAGTTCAGGGAATGTGGCTAGGAATAGAGGGAAATTGCAGGGGAAATGGTGATAAGTTAACTTTTGGATATATTTCAAAAGAAAAGCTGATTGGATTTGCTAATGGATTAGATGTAGTATATAAGAGAGACAAGTTAATAATGTATTCAAGGTTTTTGGCCTGAGGAAACAAATCAATGGAGATGATAAACAGTTGGACAAGAAAAAAGAGGGAAGTATATGGGGAGAAATTAGGAGTTCATATGGGATATGCTACTAATTTTGTGATGCTTATTAGATATCCAGGTAGTGATGTTGGATATAAGCCTGGAATATACAGCAGTTAGGCTACAAACATAAATTTGAGAATTATCAGAGTATAGATGGTACATTATGCTGTGAGATTGGATGAGATGACTCTGAAGAAATATAGAGAGGAACCCAAATATTTAGAAGTCAATAATATTAGGAGCAACCAGAAAAGGACTGAAAGGTGGTAGCTAGTATTTCAAGGTAAGAAAGTCACACCTACTGATAAATAGGATGTATCCAAAGAATTCATCTTGGATATAGCAACAGAAGTCCATGGCAGCTTGACAAGAGCTGTTTTAACAGAGTAAGACAAACAAAAGCTTTGAGTGGTTTGGAGGAAAATGAGTTTCCAGCACCCAACTTGCCATGGTGATCTGACAGCACAATATTAAAACATGCTGGGATTACTCTGTGTTAGAGGAAAAAAGATCATCTAGTATCACAGGTGTGCTCTTCAAGGAAGACCTTCATTTCTCAGTGAAGAGGAAAACCAGTCACATTAGAACAACCAGATAAATGGTGCTGGCCACAAGTCTCACTTCTGTGAAAGCCCCTTCATAACAAGGTCTGGTGAATGAAGGAAGTGCTTCCTAGAGAAAAACAGTGGGCAGCACTAAGCTGGTAGGTGAAAACCCCTGCTAAGATGAGGATATGTCTAACAAAGGCAGCTAAGTTACGAGTGCCTTGTTTGAATGATGCAAGAGATTTCAAGGTTGTGAAATCTCTAAAAACCTGCAACGCAATTCAGTAGTGAAAGAATACTCTTTCAATAAGTGATGTTAGATCAAAAGGACAGGCATATTAAAAAAGTTTAATCCATATATTGAATTATATATAAGAATTATCTTAAAATGAAGCAAATATTTGAATAGCAAATTTAAAACTATAAAACCTTCAGAGGAAAACCTAGAAGAAAACATTTGTGATCTCAGGATAGAAAAATTTCTTAGATAGGACACTAATCACACAATCAACAAAGGAAAAAGTAAATAGATTGAACATCATCAAAATTAAAGCTTTTACTCTTCAAAAGACATGAGATGAGAATGAAAAGAGAAGCCACAGAGTGGGAGAATATATTTGAAAATTATATATGTGATAAAGAACTTATATCTAGAATATCAGAATTTTCAAATCTCAATAAGAAAATAAGCAGTCAGCCAAGCAAGATGGCAGACACTGTAATCCTGGCAAGTTGGGAGGCTGAGGCAGGAGGATTCCAAGTTTGAAACCAGTCTGAGCAATGTAGTGCGACCCCATCTCAAAATAAAAATTTTTAGAAAAATGGCTAGGGATGTAGTTCAGGGGGAGAGCACTTGTCTACAATGTGGGTCCTGGGTTCAATCCCCAGGACCACAAAACACTTAATAAATAAATAAATAATAAAATAAGTAACATAATTTCTAAAATGGCCAAAATATTTAAAAAGGCACTTCACCAAGAAAAATATATGGATGACAAATAAGCACATGAAAAGATGATTAACATCTTTAGTTACAAGGAATATGCACATTAAAGCCATAATATGATACCATTATGCATCCATTAAAGTGGCTAAAATTCCAAAGACTGCTCACATCAAGTGTTGGTGAGGGGTGGAGAAGCTGAAACTTTCACACACTATTGGCGAAATGTCAAATGGCTACCCAAAAGAAATAAAAACATATAACCATACAAAGACTTGTCAATGGAGATTCAAAGCAGCTTTATTTGTAATAAAACTGGAAAAATTCCACCTGTTGCTTCATAGGTAAACAGATAAATTATAGTATGATCCATACAATGAATTACTATTCAGAAATAAAAAGGAATAAGCAATTGGCATATGTGCTACATGAATGAACAAGATAATGATGTTGTGTGACAGGAGCCAGACAAAAATGAATACATATCCCATTTATATAAATTTCTAGGAAGTATGAACTAATCTATAATGACAATAGGTCAGTGGTTGGGGTGCAGAGGGGCTGGGTGAGAAGCAGGGAACCCACAGAGGTATAAGACATCATTACCCTATGCACATGTATGATTACATGAATGGTATGAATGTACATCATGCACAACCATAGAAATGAAAATTTGTACTCCATTTGTGTACAATGAATCAAAATGAAGTCTGTAAAAATTTTAAAAATAAATAAATAAAAAGAAAGCTTTTGGGGGTAATGCATATGTTCCTCAATGTGGTAATGGCTATAAGGATAGATGCACATGTTGAAACTTAAATTTTATACTTTGAACATGTAAAGCTTATTGAATGTCAATTTTGCATCCAAATAAAATGTTTAAGAAGATGGGGAAGACAAAGTCTACATTAGGAATACAGACAATTCCTTTGCGTAGTCATACTGTAAAGGGGAATAGATTGGAGGGCATTAAGGTTTTAGTTTTGATTTTGGGGATGGGAAATATTATAGGACACATTTGTTAGCAGACAGGAATAAAGCAGTAGGGAGGGGAAATTGATAATAACTTCAGAGAAAGGGGACAACTGCACAAGTGATATCCATGAGGGACCAGAAGAGATGGCATCCAGCATACAAGGAATTTGGTCTCTGGCAGGAGCATGGGCAGTTCCCCTTCAGTAGCTGGGGGAAGGTAGAACACAGACCCCAGGGCTAGGGAGTGGATGGATATGGCAGCTGGGCAAGTTCTCTCTGGATCATTTTCAGAAAAATCCCAGAGCAAGGTCATCAGTGAAGAATGGAGAAGGAAAAGCTTTGGAAGTTCCAGGAGAGGAAACTGGATGAAATAGTTGTCTTAGAGAAGAGGTGAGAGGATGAAGCTAGGAAAGCAGCACTGAAGGCTCACTGGAGGACAGTGGTCATTAATTCAATAGTAAGACCAGTCCATAAGGTTGTTTTCTTCCCTTCATTTATTTTCTTGCTGCTAAGGTGATGGAAAAATAGGCCTCGTTCCTTTAGAACTCATACCTATCGGATTCATTAAAATGGCCCCGGCCCCCTGCCCTGTACTCACCACCCTCTTACCCTGCTTTCCTTTTCTTCACAACATCATCCCTACCTGGCAGTATGTTCTAGTTTGTTTGCTTATTGGTCCATCCTTGCTGTCTTTCTATGCTAAGAGCAGGTAAACAGATGAGGAGGGTCAAAGTCTCTGAGGACCTCTTCCCTCCCTCTCAAAGAGAGATTCCACCTGTCATCAGGTTACTGATGGCCTGTTGTCCTGTCAGTGATGCTACTTGCTTGCAGAAGTTAAAGCTGGAATGCCAATAACCACATGCTCCCAGCTGCTGACCACTGAGTGATCACATATTCCCAAATGCCTAGCGGAATTCCAGATAAGCTCAATCTGGCTCAAATGCTATGGTGACACTCCACACGACTTTGGGTTCATTATAGTATCACTGAAATAATAAAAACACATCCACTGGCACTATGACAGATCTGACTATGTCCCATTAGGAAAGAACAAAGATAGCACCCTGATCCCTGGAAATCTCCCTTCTCCATGAAAAGCTCTAATGACAGCATGAACACCACCCCCACCCAAGCTATCACAGGTCCTAGCAAAAACCCAGACCCCAGACCAGCTAGGGGAGAGAAGGTGCTTTTAGAACATGAGGTCTGCTCCATTCTTTGGTCTTGAATAAAATTTCCTGCCTGGTTCCAGTACTATTTATTTGTGAATAATATTGAGGAGGAAAAGAACCTGCAAATTTAGTAACATACCTGTTTTATGCCCTACATCTCTGCATGTCTCCTGCTGGCTCCCACCCACCCTTTTCCACTTTGTTGTGTCCTGTCCTGGAAAGCTACAAATCATACCTACAGGTAACTTGCTCTCCTGGCTTTGGGTTGGGTGGGGCCAGTGGGTGCCACTTCCAGGAATTTATTCTCTTGGCTCTTCCTAGTGTCACCACAGGCTGGGTGCATACCTCAACTGAAGGTGACAAAGTCCTATATGCACTCTTCTGTCTCCTTCAGGATTCTAGTAACCAACTACTTCCTCGACCCTGTCCCAGTCCTCTCAGGGTGAGGGGTGGTATACAGTCCTCTGTGATTCCCTTACACCCTGTCTTCCTGTGTGTAAATAATCCTTTTATTAACCTCCCTTACAATTATCCTAATTTGTGTGCACCACCTATTATTTCCTGCTGGGGCTCTGATAGAATTTCTTTGTGAATAATGATTTTAATAGCACGCTCTCTCTCTGAATTCCATTAGAGCCTCAACACTCAAATGTGACCATGGGTCAGCAGCATTGCCATCCCCTGGGAACTGGTTAGAAATGCACAATCTCAGACCCCACCCCAGACCTACAGGATCTGGATTTGATATTTTAAAAATCTCCTGGTGACTCTTACGCATGTTGATGTCTAAGAAGCACTGCCTTTAAGTATTCTGAATTTCACTGAAGCTTTGTGGGGGTAAAAAACACTCAGACATTCAAACTAGCTCCAGAGATGGGGTCTCATGCCTCAGGTTGTGAAGGAGATATACTTACCCATAAACCTAAGAATAAGATCCATGGAAAGGTTAGGACTATGAAACCAAAATTCTTGAGACCAAGGGGTCCCTAACATAAAGATTATTGAGCCATTATAGATGTAGACCAGAAATGGACTGGTCCTGGGACAAGTCTCTGCAGTTACAAGTAGCAAGACTAGGTAGCAGTGACAAAAATGTCTGCTGCATCAGAACTAAGAGCATTTTTTTAATGAAAAAATTTGGTGAAGGAAGGTATAACTTGTTTGTGTTGAAGCTACACTGGCTATAGACGAAAGGGGCAGGATTCAGTGAACAAGGGAAAGCTCTGGAGTGGGAAGACAGTCAATAAGGACAATCCTCACTTCTGAATTGGTGGGGTTTGTAAGTCAGAGGCAGTGGTACCGACGGTGTCCTGATGACATTAAGGTTAAGGTTTTAACATACATTCAGGAATGTAAAATGGTCTTTTGTTCTTCTTAGCCTCCCATCTCTCTCTTCTGTTCTGACACTTGTAATTAAACTTAAGGCATCTCAGAATTTTTCTCTTATCAAGTCTCACTGGAGACAAGAACTAGAGGGTCAGTTTGGATCAGAGATATCAAAACCACAGTGGGCAGGCCTTCTCTAGTCATCCCCATCCATGATTTAACCCCTGTCCACACATGGTTTCTGGTTCATGAACCATGAGATCTCTTATTAGTTACCCTTTTATTTTCCTACCAGTGGTTTTTCACTTACACTTTGTCTTAATTTGAGCTCTTTTTTGCCCAGCATGTCAGTCTCATAGCCTTTTGCTCACTAAATTTCAGTGTCTGAGAATAATGTTTTTTGTTCAGTTTGTCCCAGTATGAACAGAGCTTTTTGCCAGTGTCCCTCAAAGGGTAAAGTCAGCTGCCAGTTGCTGACTCAGCAAGTGCTAGGTAATATGGTTTAAAATATATCTGCCCTGGGCTGTCTAGTCAGCGGGGGTTGTTGAAGGAAATCATGTTATGATTACATGTCTAGTTAAACTGGTTTTAAAAGATATGAAATAGGTTTTGGATGTTGGTTGCAGAATCTTTCCCCTTTGCCTGCCTATACCACCACCTCCTGGGAACATCTGCATTCTTTGGCAGGCTCTGATAGTCTCAGAGATGACTTTTCATGTTCAGGATATTTTAAGTGTTGTATAACAAAATTAATTATATTTAATTAAACTTATCCATTTTTTTATAGCCCCAAACAAATCTAAAATGCCATGTGAAGCTTATGAGATGGCAGTCCTCCAAAGGCTTCTGCTGCTGGGTGTATCTATCAGAGACTTATGTAATTTTAGGGATCATTTTACATGAGCAAGTCTGATGAATGGCCTCTTGGCCTCAGTTAAGCAGCAAAAATTAGTCTCTGGATCCTGGACATGCTAACTACCTGTTTTCTCTCTCTCCAGCATTTCGACAATAGCTCCCTCAATCAAACAATAATCTTCCTCTTTTCATGGTACACTAAAAGTATGTCTTTGCTTTTTCTCTTTCCCCCCACTACATGGTAGCAGGAAGGGAACTGTTGTGGATTTCTCACAAACATGGCCTGGCTTATGGTAGTCACTGGATTTATTAACACTGAAAGAAATGACTGCTCTTAGCTCCTTGGCTATATGCTTCTCTCACCTTGTATGTTAGTCAGATGTTACTGTGATAAGCCTCAAGGGTCACTGGTTTTCTTTCCACAGGCTTGAGAAGTGACTGTGGAGGCTATAGTCAGCTTCACCTCTGTGCCTGCCTTGGACCCCGATTAAAGGCATGCCTTCTCTCTGGTTCATGCTGGTCAGAAGGTGGAACGCAGGAGTACAGGAGAGCTGGTAGAGAGCCTCTGCTTATAACCAGCACACAGCCACTTCTGTCAAATTCCATGGGCTAAAAGCAAGTCACATGGATGACATCAGTGGGGTGTTAAGAACATGCTTCCCAAAGGGAGAAAGAGGACTGGAGTGAACATATACTGAACAAAACAATCTACTATGCCTGAATTTTCTATTTTTATTTTTATTTTTGGAACCAGGGATTGAACTCAGGGACACTCGGCCACTGAGCCACATTCCCAGCCCTATTTTGTATTTTGTTTAGAGACAGGATCTCACTGAGTTGCTTAGGGCCTCACTAAGTTGCTGAGGCTGGCTTTGAACTTGCAATCCTCCTGACTCAGCCTCCCAAGTCGCTTGGATTACAGGCGTGCGCCACCACGCCCGGCTGCCTGAATTTTCTATCAGCACTATTCTCATGCTTTAACTAGTTTTCAAAATCAGCAAACTAAAATCCCCTACAATGTCAATGTATATATTAGTTAGGATCCATTCAGTTCCAGTACACAATACAATTCACACTAGTTTGGAAAAAAAAAAACTGATACATGTGTGAATATATATATCACACACACACACACACATTACTATCTCTTATATACAAATACATCTGTTACCTGAGTTTTCTATTAGCACTGTACTGATATTTTAACTAGTTTCCAAAAGCTGCAAACTAAAAGCCCTATAATGAACATAGTATTCAGGATCCATTCAGTTCCAGGGACATGATACAACTCAAATTAGTTTATGAACCAAAGGCCTTGAAATTCATCTATTTAATGTTTACATCTAGGGATTAATTAAACTGACCTACATCCCTATTTGTGTTAGGAAAAACTAAAGCTGAAGAGTAAATTCAATAGCAAACCTTCAGTTTATATATTCTTGCAAGTTAATAATTTTGAAAATATTCAAGGCCAAGAGAATCTGTATCAGAAACTCTAATTTCCAAATCTTTCCATATTGTTACTCCTGAATTTCTTTCCCATCTACTTACCCTTAGCCATTTCATTTGGTTTTAATGTCCATTGCTCTATATCCTTTTTATTAGAAGTAATAGAGCCATATGCTATAACAGACCTCTAAAAATTGTGTTGGGTTATTACTGTCTACTTATTCACTAGGCCAAATACAGGACAGATGCTATATTTGGTTCTGGGGATACACAGGTATATATAACATAACCCTTTTTTTCTCAAGAAACTTGTCACATAACAGGGGCAACAGGTTTACAAACAAACATCTATAACATCACATGATAAGCCTTACAATAAAAGGACCAGCTGGGAGAAACATGCTCAAGATCCACATGCTATGAAGAAAATTTCCTGAGAAGGTTGAGTTGGAGAATGTGATACTAAGAAGCATGATGACCAGTTAGGATATGCTGCAGTAGTCTGGGCAGGTCCTGACTGGAGTGTGAACCCTCACTGAAGGCAGAAGCTGAGGTTAAACAATGGATACAAAGGTCACTATAGAGGAGGAACCAATAGAAACAGAAAAGCACAGAGTGGAAAACGGCAGCAGCTTGAGGAGTTGCCAAGTTGCTCATTTGGATGGGGGGCCATTGGTGCTTCTTTAGCACCAATGGTGCTTTTCTTTAGTATAAAACAAAAAAGGAGGAGAAACTTCAAAGACAAATACGGACTTTGAGACATCCAGGTAGAATGCCCTCAATCCCGTTCCTTGGATTCAAAATTTCACCCATTACTGAAAAAAATCTTTTTTTTTTGCATGTGTTAGGGAAATAGGAAGGGAACAGAATTGTGAGGATAACAAATCTGTTAAAAAACAGTTGTTTCATGAAGGCCCAGATTTATTCACCATAGTCTGTTCCTTTGAAGAATCTAACAGTTATTTTTAACCAAAAGGAAGTTCTTTCTCGTTTTGCTTTCCCCCTCATTATCAAGAGATGGTCTTGGCGGGGAGTCTCTGGCATCTGCTGAACAGAGTACCTGCAGAAGATCTATGGGCCTCTACTGCTTAGATTCTGGACTTTCACAGATTCTATAAATAATTGCTAGCAAATCTGCAAGTGCAAGCAAAATGATATTGTCGTTGATCAGGCTAACTTAAATGAACAATACACTGATTCAGCAACTGGCCATGCATTATGTTTTATTTTATTTACTTACTTTTTGGTATGGGGGTGTTGGACTCAGGGGCACTCAAACACTGAGCCACATCCCCAGCCCTATTTTGTATTTTAGAGACAGGGTCTCACTGAGTTGCTTAGTGCCTTGCTTTTGCTGAGACTGGATTTGAATGTGTGATCCTTCTGTCTCAGCCTCTGGAGTCACTGGGATTACAGGCAAGTGCCACCACACCCCGATGGCCATGCATTTTAATCTTAGGAAACTTCCCTTCAGAGGACCTCATATCATTGGACACAATGAAAACATTAATACTTTATTTTATAGGAAATATGTTTATTAATGATCATTTCAATTCAAAAATACTCCTTTTTCAAGGCTGGTCCATCATACACTATCTTTTTGGAAATATGAAATATACCTTAAAATTAAGAGTCATTTTAACAGTAACACTGAAACGTCTGTACAGTGATACAGGAATTTCCAACAATGAAATAAGACTCCAGAAACTGCCAGTAAAACAAAGGAGCATTTCCAGTGAGAAAAGGTAGGAACCCACACGCAAAATCTAACAGAGCACACATTGCAAAATGAGATCAGGAAACTATATCCCACCCTTACTCTGAATATGTTCCGTGATGATGCAAAGCATGGATGGCTTGTGAAGGGGCTCGGAGATGTAATTGCTTTTGTCTAAAGAATGTGTTCTCTGGGAATGGGACAAATGGTTCGTATGGGCCCCAAAGTCAACTGTGTTCTAACTTCTCAACATAACGATGTCCAGAGGTATCAAGGAGCACACAGGCACAGAAGTATTTAGCTTTGACTTTTGAGTAGATGTAATACCAACTCTTCATCCTCTGCTAAAGACAGGCCTGTATCCAAAGGCTCTAAGATTTCCCACTTGGCCTTCTTTCTATGATGACTTGTTGGTCCCACATCTTCCACTTCACTGTTGTTCCTTTTCTTCATTCCCTGCTTCTTCTTGGAATCACTGGAGGGAAGAAATCCAATGATTTACTTTATAAGTAAACTCATTATTATAAAATCAAACATCTGAAATAGGACAGAATTATCAGTGACAGATAGTTGGTTAAGTGATATTATTTGAGAAGGACAGAAACCACAAAATCAAGACATCTCTATCAAACTTAAGTATCTTCCCATCAGTGAAGGGGGAAAGTTTGTTGTACACCAGGCACATCAAGAGTACTATGTACACACCATGTCACCCAGTTCTTACAATAATTATAGGAAATTCTAAACATGTTATCTATAATTTGAAGACATTGAGAGGTCTCTTAGGTACATCTGAATGCAATCTGTGCTGTTCTCCATATTAAACCGCCTCTATTTAAAGTTAGGTAATTCTTCAGTTAGGAATTTCTGGGATAACAGATCAGGATACCAGGGATTGATTCTAATATTAATTGCATTAAGTTGTGGGAAGGGGGTCATAGCTAACAATAGAGTTTGAAATGTGAAATTCCAAGTTACTTAAGACACCAAATAAAATTTTCCCATTTAAATTGTATATATAATCTTAAGAAAGCAAATACTGCAGTACTCTTCATATACCTAAGACATAGACCATGAAGAGGCAAAAGAATGCAGTAGTAGCCATATTAACATAAAATAAAAAGGACTTTAAATCAAAATCAGTAAAAAGAGACAAGGAAGGTCATTATACAATGATAAAAGGCTCAATTCAGCAAGAGGCAGTAATAATTCTATATATATGTGCATACAATCTTGGAACATCCAAATATACAATGTATTAATAGACCTAAAAAGAGAGTTCATCCAGACAGAAAATCAATATTGAAACTGAATTAAATTGTTCTTGAGGCCAAATGGACCTCATAGTCATCTACAGAACATTCCATCCAATAGCTGGTAAAGAGATATTTTTCTCATCAGCACATGGAACATTCTTCAGGTCAGGATCATATGATAAACCACAATACAAGTCTCAACAAATTTTTAAAGATTAAAATATTAAATGTATTATACTTTTGAACAAATGGATCAAGGAAGAAATCAAGAAGGAAATTTAAAATTATTTAACATTTTCTTAAAACATGAAAAATGGAAACGCAACCTGCCACAATCTATGGGTTATAGCAAAAATCAGACTAAAAGGGAGGTTTATATCAATCACTTCATCAAAAAATCAGAAAGATCTCAGATAAATAATCTATCACTGAGTCTCAAAGAATTAGAAGACCAAAATAATCTAAACCCAAAATTAGTAGAAGGAATGAAGTAAAGATCAGACCAGAAATAAATGGAAGACTAAAACAAAAAGACCAATGAAACAGAGCTAATTCTTTGAAAAGATTTAAAAAAGGAGACAAACCCTTGGCTAGAATAAGAAAAGGAGAAAGAAGACTCAAATCAGAGATAAAAAGAAGAACAGTACAACTGACAACACAGAAATATAAAAGATCATTAGAGATTATTATTATTCACAATTATATACCAACAAATTCAATAATCCAGAAGAAATGGACATATTCCTAGACATATATACTTTAAGACTACATCACGAAGAAATAGAAAATATGAACAGACCACTCATGAGTTAACAAGATTAAATCCTTAATAAAAAGCATCCTATGTGGGAGGGGGAAGCCCAGGACTAGATGCTTTCACTGTCAAATTCTACCAACATTTAGAGCAGAATTAATGCCAATTCTCCTTAAAATATAGAAAAGAAAGAGATTCTTCCAAATATATTCTACAAGGCCAGCATTACTCTGATACCAAAACCAGATAAGGACACAACACAAAAAGAAAACCACAGGCCAATATCCTCTATGAACACAGATGTAAAAATCCCCTACAAAATACTAGCAAACCAAATTCAAACTGCATATAAAAAGATTATTCATCATGATCAAGTAGAATTCATCCCAGGGATACAAGGACAGTTCAATACATTCATGTATTTATACTGATATGTGCTGATTTTTATAGGAATCTAACTGCTTCTTCAAAACATTGTACAAAGCTGTAGTAATCAAAACAGCACGGTACTGGCATAAAGACACAGGCCAATGAAACAGAAAAGAGAGGCGAGAAATAAACCTATACATCTACAGTCAACTGATTTCAACAGCAGTGCTAAGAACACACATTGGAGAAAGGATGGTGTTTTCAGTAATGGTGTTGGCAAAACTGAATTTCCACATACAGAAGAAGCCGTTAGACCCCTATATCTCATCAGCTACAAAAATCAACTCAAAATGGATTAAAGACTTAAATGTAAAACCTAAAAGTATGACAACAGGGCAAGAAAACAGGGGGGAATGCTTCAGGACATTGGAATGGTAAGAATTCTTTTTTGGACAATACCCCAAAAGAATAGGAAACAAAAGCAAAATAAACAAATGGTATTACATAAAACTGAAAAGCTTCTGCACAGCAAAGGAAACACTCAACTTAGTGCAGGGACAACTTACAGAACAGGAGAAAATATCTGCAATGCATACATCTGACAAAGGGTTGATATCCAGAACATACGGAACTCCAAAACCTCGATAGCAATAGCAAACCAAAACAGACCAAACAACCTGATTAAAAAATGGGCAAGGACCTAAACAGACATTTTTCACAAGAAGATATAAAACGGACCAATAAGTCTTTGGAAAAATGCTCAACATCACTAATCATTAGGACAATGAAAATCAAAACGACAATTAGCCATGATCTCATATCCAAAAAACTAAGGATAACAAGTACTGGAAAGAATGTGAAGAAAAGGGAGCCTTTGGACACTGTTAGTGGGAATATAAATTAGAATAGCCATTAGGGAGAACAGTACAGAGGTTTCTCAAAAGATTAAAAATAGCACTATCATTTGACTCAGCAATTCCACTCCTGGGCATATATCTAAAAGAAATGAAATCAGCACATCAAACAGACTTTTGTGCTCCCATGTTCAGTGCAGCACCATTCACAAAAATCAAGAAATGGAAACTGGATGAATGGGTAAAGAAAATGTAGCACATATATACAATGGAATGCTCTTCAGCCATAAAAAGAAAAAGAATGAAATACTATCATATGCAATAATGTGGACAAAATGGACATTATGAGGAATGAAATAAGCATGGCACAGAATGACAAGCACTTCATGATCTCATTTGTGTGAAAGTTAAAAATGGTGATGTGGCTCAGTGGTTGAGTGACCCTGAGTTCAATCCCTGGTACCAAAAAGAAAAAGAAAAAGAAAAAAGTTGAGAGTAGAATGGTTACCAGAGACCAGGAATAGTGAGGAGGGGAAGGAACTGGGAAAGGCTGATTTGTGGGGACTAAGTCAGTTAGATAAGAGCAAGAAACTCTAGGGACCTATAATCATACTGCAAATAAGTAACAATTATGTCCTATACATTCAAAAAGCTAAAAGAAAGGATTTTGATAGTTTACCCCAAAGAAATAGTGTTTGAGGAGGTAAATATACTTAATCTGATTAAAACATTTTTGTAAAATATACATGTACTGAATATTCATAGTATACCATTAATATTCCAACTTTTATGTTTCTGTATAGCAGCTAAAAAGAAAAAAAGTGACAATTATGGGATACAATATTAAAACAAAATAACCCAACCCAAAGCAACGGTACTATTATAAGGGACACAGTGAAAATTTTGTTTATAGGCAGAAAGTCTGTATTAAGAGCATTCTAATAGTCTGGCATGGTGCTACATGCTTTACATAGATGATGACATTATTTATCTTCATAAAAACCTTGGGTGTAGGGAGCTTGAGCTTCATTCTACAATGAAGGTAATAGAAGTTAATGACTGGACCCAGATTACACTCATAGGACTCAACCCCAGCTCTGAATGACTGAATCCAGACCCAATAGGAGCAGTTTTTTGAAAATAATTACAGTTGACTCACTTCAGTCAACACTTGGATGATAGTAACCAAAGAATTAGCTATGGAAAACAGCATTGGTTTGGCATCAACACAGTCAGATCTCAGACAATCAGCTAACATTTCTGAGCCCCAGTTTTCCTTCTAAACATGCATATTATAAAATTTACTTAGAATTTTTGTACAAAATTAATGAAAACATATAAATTAGAGCATGCAGTAGTGCTTCATATGTTAATGTTCTACCTATAAACTACTCACTTTCAAATTCTCACATTTACATAATAATCAGCAGTCAAGAAATAATATATTCCAAGCATATGTATTTGAAAAGAGACTAAAGTACTAAAATTCTGATGAACCCTATTACTTTTTAAGAAGAAAGCTTTGATATCAAAGTGAATGTGCCTAATCAGCATGTCAATTTATGACCAGCTCGAAATAAAACTTGTTAACTCCTCCATTTACCTCCCAGAAGTGCCCAATGGTCTGACTCAAACATTCTCTTTCACCACTGGAGGAAAGACAAACTAGACCACACCATGAGGTTATTCAAGCCACAAATAACTACATTTTAAAACGGGACCTGAAAAGATGACTATGAAAGAGTTCTCTGTGATGACAATTCAGTCAGCAAAGAATTAAAATAATTCTTGGTAAAAAGAAGCCTTAAAAAAATGTACTGAGTCCTAATCTGCTTATGAATATGGTGAGTCCTATGCCAATTCCACTGGGCTATAGTGCCATGATTTATTTGGCACAAGATAACACTGATTTTTGCCCTGTAAGTAAAGTGCATTTGAGAGTAGCTCATCAGAAAGAGCCTAATCAGTGGGCTCTACTAATGCATCCTTCATTAATGTGCTCATACACATTATATTCCCTGCAGGAAATAGGTGGTTCAGATAATAAAAAGATGATGGGAAATTAATGCAGCCCCAATTTTTTCACAATTAGCAACTCTGCTACTTCGTGGATCAGTTCAAATTCTAGAAAAGTATTTTATATTACTTCCTATACAGCAAATAAGTGGTAATCTGTATAACAAATTAATTATCTAACAATAGTATAGTAATTCTATAGGCAATTCACCAAAAGGGGATAATGTAGTGAACAAAGAAAACAGCAAGCAGACCTCTTCAAAAAGGCCTCTTCAAATGGTGTGGCACTAGAGTCCTCCATTTTATTCACATCTTGCTGAATTAGGCAGAGGAAGCACTAAAGTGAAAGAATTCAGAGCTACTCATCTTTCAATAATCCAAATCATAAAGAGATTTCGTTACAACAAAGTACAAAGAAAAATATTGTGTAATACATAATCTGAATCAATGACAGGGAAATTCAATGATTTTCAAATTTTAGTGAAAACAGGTATACAAAAGCTTGTCAGAGTACTCAAAGCAAACATCTGAGCTAATTATTCACTGCTAATAATGAAAGAAAAAAAGAAAGCATTGGGATGTGAATTCAACTTTAAAATCGTAATAAATTAAGAACTCATTTTTAAATAGAATATAACTTCCTTATTTTCTAAATTCTCTGAACCCCATACCAAGAAACTAAATGATTTTCCCAATAGCTTTGATTTTCTGGTTTCAACGTTTTAATTTTTTTCAGACACTTGTAGTTACCTAGTTTCCCCCAATAAGAATGTTGTCTGGAAGATGGAGGAACAAAGGGAGTCCTGTTCCTGGCTGCTCCATGGCGTGAAACCAAGAAAGTAGACAGTCAACTTCTCCAAAAGGTGGGTGAACAAAAAAAAAGGTGGGGGACTTTACTGGAACCTAAAACTGGACATTCAAAGCAGATCAGGTACACAGGAGGTCGCAAATAAGAAGGAAGAAATACCTAGTGGCACAGCCAGGCTGGAAGCTCCAGCCAGAGAGTTCCCTCCATGAGCCTAGAAGAGGGGTAAGAGAATTAAAGGAACCTGCATTTTTAGGAGGCCCATGGTACGTCTGGGTACAGAGAATTTAGAGACCAAGGACATTACTCAAAAAACCTGAAGGATATACTGCACGATATCTGAGTGTGGGGAAAGAGGGTAGCATCTGTCCAGGCCCGAGTGCAGAAGACAAAGGAAGGAACCATTTTGCAGCTGCAGCCCATGCCGGCAACTGAGCAAGCTGATTCCTGGCAAATGTGCGTTTGGTCCGAAATACAGGCCCAGTAAATACACGCTGCATGACATGGAGTAACCAGAAGAAAATCAAACATGGAGAGAGGTTTACACAAGGGACAACTGGTCACTGAAATCCATTGGCTCTACTCCTCCCCCTCCAATCCAACTGCTTGCAGGAACAGCTGGGAGAGACGCATCTGGTCAGGAACTTGGAAGGATGGGGGCAGAAGAAATTGTTTGGAGATGGAATGGGAGACCAGGAAACACGGGGTCTGCAGATGACGTAAGAATTGGCTCCCCCACCATAGGAGTGGAACTCAGGGAACCCCTGGGGTAAAGTCCCCCAGCTTGGACCAGCAAGTACTAGGTGCTGGAGGTGCACTGATTTAAAATCTCCAGACCAACTGGCATTCACTGAAGAGCCTAGAGCCCACCTAAGCCTAATCCCTGCCTCCAGGAATTTGCCTATGGGATTACCTCTCTCACTCCAGCAATCCAGAGGGTAGACCAACACACTCCAGAAGACCCAACCTAAATCTGCTGAGAAGAGAAGCTAAGAATATTTTGAATTCCAACACAAAGAATTCTTTAACTTTTCCTCAATATTTTTTTCTTTTCTTTTTTTAAAATTCTTTTTCACTGTTTAATTGTGATCTTAATGGTACATGGACATTTATACAGTTTCCTTTTTTTTTCTCCTCATCTCTAGCATTTTTGAAGCCAGTTATTTTACATGGATTAGTTTTTTGTGAACTAGGATGTTTGAGTGGTATATTATACTTTTGTATTCTTTTATTTTAAATATTTTATTTAAATTTTTGCTTTATATATTTTTCTATTTTCCTTGAATTTCTCTCTTCTTCTAATAGCCAATCTCTATTGTTCTCTCTTTCACTCTTCCTTTAATCTTTTACTTCTGTCTTCTCTCCTCCTCCCTCATGATTGTCACATCCTATATCACTTCTATTCTCTAACAGTCCAACAATTGAAAATATAAACCCTTTTTCAAACTTGCCATTTTTATTATAAGCAATAACTGAGCATTTCATTTCTGTTTATTGTGATAATTAATATTGTAGACATCATAGCATGAACTATTTGGTTTAATGCTGTGAATTGTTTGCATTGGTTGTTGTTATTATTTGTCTCCCCCTACACAGTGAGGTACTGGAAATTTTCAGGGGCATTACAAGGCCACAGGGGTAGAAACTCTACTGTCTCAGAGCCATACAGTTAGATACACAGACACACACACTACATGAAAAAGCAAGGGAACAAACTGCCCCAATCAAACCAAGATAATCCATTGACACCACAGTGGAAGAAATGTCAGAGTTTAGAATATACCTAGTTAAACTGATCTGTGAAGTAAAGGATGATGTAAGAGAGCAAATAAAGACATCTAAAGAGCATTTCAATAAAGAGAGAGAGATTCGGAAAAAAAAAAAAAAACAGAAATCCTTGAAATGAAGGAAATAAACTAAATTAAAAATTCAATAGAAAGCATCAACAGACTAGACCACTTAGAAGACAAAACCTCAGACAATGAAGACAAAATATATACACTCTTGAAAATAAAGTTGGCTGCACAGAGAAGATAGTAAGAAACCATGAGCAGAACTTCCAAGAAATATGGGTTATCATGGAAAGACCAAATTTAAGATTTATTAGAATACATGAAGGCATGGAGATACAAATCAAAGGAATACACAATCATTTCAATGAAATAATATCAGAAAATTTACCAAATCTAAAGAATGAAATGGAAAATCAACTATAGGAGGCTTACAGGACCCCAAATGTACAAAATTACAGCGGACCCACACCAACACACATTATAATGAGACTGACTAACATACAGAATAAGGAAAGAATTTTTTTTTATTTGCTTATTGATTCATTGAGCACAAATGGAGTACAGCTATTGTTTCTCTGGTTGTACACAAAGTAGGGTTAGAATTTTAAATGCTGTAAGAGAAAAAAAAATCAAATTACATGTGGGGGAAACCAATTTGGATTTCAGCTGATTTCTCAATCCAGACCCTCAACACCAGGAGGTCCTGGAATAATGTACATCAATCTCTGAAAGAAAATGGATGCCAACCAAGAATCCTATATCCAGCAAATTAAGCTTCTGATCTGAAGGTGAAATAAAAACCTTCCATGATGAACAAAAATTAGAAAAATTCACAACCAGAAAACCTGCACTTCAGAATACTCTCAACAAAATATTCTATGAAGATGAAATAAAAAATAAAAGTGAAAACCAGTGAAGAGAGGAACTACACTAAAGGAATAGTCAATCAAAGGAGAAACTAAGTCAAATTAAAAACTAGAAATAAACCAAAATGACTGGGAACACAAATCATATCTTAATAATAATCCTGAACATTAATGGCCTAAATTCACCAATCAAAAGACAGACTGGCAGACTGGATTAAAAAACAAGACCCCAAAATATGCTGTCTCCAAGAGAATCACCCCACAGGCAAAGATAACCACAGACTGAAGGTGAAAGGATGGAAAAAAACCTATCATTCACATGGATCACATAAACAAGCAGAGGTTTCCATCCTCATATCAGATAAAGTGGACTTCAAGCCAAAGTTAATCAGAAGGGACAATGAAGGACATTTCATGCTGCTTAAGGGAATTATACATCAACACGACATAACAATCATAAATATTTATGCCCCAAACAATGGAGCATCTATGTACATCAAACAAACCCTTCTCAATTTCGAGAATCAAACAGACCATAACACATTAATACTGGGTTTGAATATTTGTATCCATATATGAGTACAAATATGAACATACATGTAAAAATATACAAAAATATTTAAATGGATATGGATTTGTATACAGTTATTTTTGAGATGGGTGTTTACAATTTTGGTAAGATACAGGATATGATTATGTAACTGAATACATATGAAAATTTATGGGTAGGATTTTGGTTGCCATTAGGGTATGCACATATGTATATGAAAGTATCTAAACATATATGGAATATATATGTGAAAATATATGGATATTCAAAGTAATATTTATAATTTTTGTTTAAAAGGCTCATGATTATGGGTTAGGTTAGGGTTAGGTTTAGTTCTGAGTTACAGCTTCAGTTTAGGTGACAAGCTACCTTTGGAACATATATTAACATATATGAATATAAATATGAATATAGAGGTAATATATATCAAAATTTATATATTACTTTTATCTATGGATATTTTTAAGGTAAGCAATATTGTTTTTAAGGTAAGCAATATTATGTGTAAAATCTGGGTTATGCTTAAGGAAATGAGTATATTTATAAAATATCCATGGGTTTTTATGTGAATTTATGAATTTACATCCCTAAATACATAGGTACATTCATATACAATGTTATGGTTTAAATGTGTAGCAGTTTCTCTGAGGTGTACTGGTAGGTAGAGGACTAATGTAGAAAAATAGTTAGGATTAGTTTAGAGTTTGAACACTTTTATCCATATATATGATACAAATATGAAATATATATGTAAAAATATACATGAAAATATTTAAGTGGATATAAATTTGTATAGTTACTTTTCTTTTAAGATGGGTGTTTACAATTTGTTTTAGTTATAGTTTATGATTATGTAACTCAATATATATGAAAATGTATGAGCAGGAATTTGGTTGCCATTAGGGAATATTCATATATATATGTGAATGTATGTAAACATATATAGGAAGATATATGTGAAAAAAAAATGTCGTCTCTGTTAAGTTCATGAGCAAGAAAAGAGGGAAGGAAAGCCTAGAGTCAGCACTCTTGTGTCAGCTCTCCCAGTGCCCAGCTGTGATTATGGAATGTCTTTCCACTAGGGTCTTCCTTTGCCCTTCAAGATCCATCTCTAATTCCTTATTGGCCAATCTACCTTATTAAAAGGAATCTCTCTCCCTGAATTCATGTGGCTTGAATTGTTCAGTAGTCATTTTGCACCAAACATTCTAATTTCTGATACTAATGTGATTTTTTCTTACCTATGTGAAAGTTGGCAGAACCTTTTAAAATTTTTTAAGTCAGCATGCCCAGCAATTTCTCTTCTGGGAATTTTTCCCAAGGAAATAATAACTAGGGATATGTTTGAAGATTCAGTGACAGATTTAAGAGAAAGCCATGTTTAATTTCAGAAAGTTAGAAACCCCCAAGTCCAAACATAAATGATTAATTGAATAAGTAATAAAATTAGAAAGAAGATACAATGTAGCTAATAAAAAGTTTGCAGGATTTTTTTTCCTGGACACTGAAAAGAGCTCTAAAACCAATACAGAATAGGAATCTATTTATCTATCTATATCTATCTATCTATATATACATATATGTATTTTACATATATGTAAAATACATATATGTATACATATATGTATTTTACATATATGTATACATATATGTATTTTAAAGTTTCTCTCTATAATACATATGTATTTGAAGAGAAAAGGACTTATTTTTTCTGCTAATACATTTTCATTTTTTCCCTGTAATCATCCTGCATTACTCTGCAATAAAAAAGAAAAAAGTTTAATTTGAAGTTTCAGGTAGGTAGGTAAATATTAATTATTCTTTCTAATTCAACAAAAGATCAAAGGGATATAGAAAAGGTGTGCTACACAGTCCTTTTCCTGTTGAGGATCCAGTTGTTTAACTTATACAATTTTGAAATTAATAGAACTATGGGGGAAAGGTGAGACTTGTTAGGTAAGAATATATGGGTCATGAGTTATTTTCAGTGTTTAAAAACAAAAACTGCAATTGTGTGTCACAGACCAAGCTGTGGGATTTCTTTGCTTTTTGATAAAATCATTCCAACTGAACTTTGTAAATGCTCGACATGGCTTATGTTGGGACTGGAAATTATGTCTTTGTTAAAATAAACATAAAACATTATTAATTTTCTTAAGACAAAAATCTTTCAAAACATGGGACTACCCACAATGAAAACAAAGTTCTTGGTGATAATGAAAAGATTGATTGGAAGTCCCTGTTCTAGACCTGAGAACTCTGTTCCATGGTCATATACAGAAATTTGTGGGAGTTGCTGACAATTTTTAGCTTCACATATTAGGCTTCAATAACACAGTCTATGCACACTTGCCCAAGGAAAAAAATTAAGAACTGCTTTTCCTAAATAAATATTGTTGAAATACCATTTATTATTAAACTTCCTAACTAAATAACTTCCTAACCAAATAAATATTGTTGAAAAACCATTTATTATTAAACTTTCTTTTCTCCTATGTAAAATTTTCACTTTCCAGCCAATTTTATGTATGCTTACAGAAGTAGTCCTTGTAAAGTATAGCTTGGTTTTTGTAATTTCTTCATTAAAATTTCAATGACCACCTAGGAAATTAATTTAGAATAATGTTAAGGAGTTTTATGATGTAGTTTATGCCTGCCCCTGTAACCTACCTTGTATTATGCCCCCGCTTAACACTCCCTCTATTTCAGGGGGCTACTTTTTATTCTTGGAACATGTTCTAGGTTCTTCGGGGTTTTTTTTGTTTCCAGTTGAAATTTTCTTTTGTGTTTTCAACTATCTAAATCATCCCTACCCTTCAAAACCCACTCAAACATCACCTCAAAGATTCTTCTTTATCCACAGTCTATTCCTCTCTACTCATTCTGAATGACATCACAGTAATTCTATGCAGATCTCTTCCTTATGCTTACTGCATTATTTAGTTTTCTCAGTTTGGGGATTGTCTGCCCTCCTCATCTCTGAAGAAGGCCTGAATAAAGACGTCATTCAATAAAGGTACATTTACCTGAAGTGGCAGAAAGCATGATGGTTGGGGTTGATCCAAGTTCCAAACATTACCACTACTACAATGAAAAAGTCAACTTTTCAATGGATTTTGCTTCTATTTTGATTCCTACACAGAGTTTCAGAGGAGCTCAGTCCAGTCTGTGAGTGCACAGGTTCCTGCCTGCTGATGTTGATTGATACTGGTTTTCAATTTTTTTCCCCTAGTACTGGGGATTGAACTTAGGGGTGCACTACCACTGAGTTACATACCTAACCCTTTCTTTTGTAAGACAGGGTCTCATTATGTTGCCTAGGTTGGTCTTAAACTTGGCCATCCTTTGGCCCCAACTTTCCAAGTAGCTGAAATTTCGGTTTATACCTAGCTTAATCTTATTTAATATCACACAATTACCAATGCCTTAAATTTTGGTTCTGTAATGTTTTTGAAAATTATAAAAATGGTTAAATTACACCTAACCCAATAAGTTTTTTTTTTCTCCAAACACATGAATTCTGCTGAATTAATGCCCAGTGAATGGACAATCAAATTTTTAACAGTTCGGCAACTTCCACATGGAATGTAATCAGCAATCATCTAAATTTTAAGTAAAGTTTGACTACCACCTCCCAATTTTACTTTTCCACTTTCCTTTTACTCTGTCTAGCATTTACGTATTACTTTTTCCATGTCCCATCCATCCTTGGCCCTCTACCATGTTTCTTCTGAATATTCTCATACAATTCAATATTTCAGGAGTTCTATGCTGACAACCAGAAAGTGATCAAGATGGTGATCTGGTGATGATTCACCTGCACTTCGAATTAAACATGCTCCTAACTGCTTCGTGTTTCTTCCAAATCTGTTCTTCTTTCTGCATTTTTCTCTTCTTAGTGAGCAAACTGAAAACCGAGCACTCATCCTTGAACCACATCATTCATCATTTCTTCACTTAGCTCTCTCAAATCCATCTAAGTTTCCGTGGGGCCTTAGTTTAGGCTTCTTATTTCATTCCTTTCCTTCATCTGACTTCCCCTACCATTCCTCCTGGGTCAAGTACCCTCGTAGATGTTTCCCTAACACTGTACATACCTGCAATACCCAGTTGAAATGCTATACTGGACATTATCAATTTGCTTATCTACACCTTCTACGAGATTTTAAATTCCCTAAAGACAAATACTTTGTCTTATTTCTCTTTATAGATGCATTGTCCAGGGACCCAGGGGCTCAATAAATGTTTCTTGAATACATGAATAAACTCACTGGGCTTGTTAGCCACCAGGCAGATACTTTTAAGGGAAATCACTTACGCCTGTGTGTGTGTGGAATCCTGCTGCTCTTTTAAATATTTTATTTTTTATTTTTTGTATGTATTACTGGTGAATGAATCCAGGCCCTGTACATTTTAGGCAAGCATTCTATCACTTAGTAAAATCCCCAGATCTTTTAAAAATTTACGTTTGGGACAGGGTCTTGCTAAGTTGCCAAGTTTGGCCTTAAACTTGTGATCTTTATGCAGGAAGGCACTACTATGAGAATTACTCTGGTGTGTTCCTTACTTGCTGCAAGTAACAAACCTTTCTTCACTCTTATTTCCTGCTTGTTAAAGTCACATTCCTTAATTAAAGTCACATTCTTCCCTTCTACACATCACCAATGATTCATTTTAAGTCAGATTTCTAAGTGGGCTTATAAAATCAAAGCTTTTTTTTTGTAAAATTATTTTACTAGTTTCAAGAAATCCAAGTCATAGTGAAAAATAATACATAAATGGCAGAAGGGAAATAATACTGTAAAAAAGGAGTACACAATAACCTCATACTTAGAATGAGAAATGAAACATTACTTTCAACACTGTAAAAAGAACTTGGCATTTCCTTTTTGGATTTTTTTTGGTGTTTTTCATTTTCTTTTTTTTTTTAACTTGGCATTTCAATTCAACAAAAATGAGTAATTTTGATGTTTACAACAATATAAACTCCTCAGTGAATTATCAATAGAATGTCTTTAGATCAAACTTCAGTCAGGCTCTTTTGAATTCTCTTTCTGACTGGCTCTGTCACTTAGTCTAGTTTTAGCAAGAATTTTGTTGAGTTAGTTTATGAGAAATCTTCAATTGTTAGGTAGCAGTTCAGGATGCCAAGATGGTGGAGGCAGGGTGCAAAAAGGATGCTGCTGGAGGGCAAGACAGGCAGACAAGTCATGTCCCTGTTTAAGATAAGTCCCATTACCATGATAACTCCCACTACAGGTAAGGCATTTTAAAATGACCAAAGGGGCAGTATTCTCATTAGGTTTTCTTAATGTAACCAATGGGGGGAAATTGGACAATATTTTCATCAGATATCATAAGGCTACCTATGGGGACAAATGGAGTAAGGTCTTCAATCAGGTCCCTATTGGGAAGAGAATGCTTCACAGCTCAGCCTATGAAACACTAATTTCCTGATATCGGGGCCCTGATCCTCTCTCTCTTGCTTGGCTCACTCTACTTATGGAATGCTACTTCTACCTTCACCTTCAATAAATCTGTACTTTGTTACGTGTGTATCTTGCTCAATTCTTTGTTCAGGACACCAAGGACCTGCACCCCAACTAAACAGCCTGATGATAACACTATCATTGATACCTGTTCTAATTCCCTATCCTGTACACTTTTTTCACTCTGACCTACCTTCAGCAGTAATCTATTAGATCCAGTTAGTCAGGTTTTCCCACATGCATGATGTTTCCTTTTAGTAATTTTCCACAAAGACCTTCACCCTGCTCCTTGGCTATAAATCTCCACTGGCCTTTACTATATTAGGGGTTGAGTACCACTTCCTTTCCTACGACAAAAACCTATGTAATTCTTCAAGTGCTATAAATAAATTTTTCTTTAAGAACATTCAGATCAGTCAACAAATTACTGGCTCCAAGACAAAAGTACCAGGTTTTTTCTGATTCAGTGAAGTAGAAATGTTGGTGTTTCCACATTACAATGGACATTAGAATCAGCCTAGTTTGCTGCCAGCAGGTACAATATCCAAACAAAGAGTAAAATATGTAACTACTAAAATACTAAAGAATATTGAAATAGCTTCATGGAAGGGCAAAAAGCAAATCCTCAATTTTTAACTGTTATCTTCTTTTCAAGAGAAAGATTTTTGGAAGAAAAAAAAAACAAGCTAATCCCCAAAAACCAAAGGCTGAATACTTTCCCTGATAAGTGGATGATGATACATAATGGGGGTGGGGGTGGGGTAAGAGAAAAATGGAGGAACTTTAGATTATGTAGAGGGAAATGAGAGGGGGAAGGGGGTGGGTATATGAAAAATGGTGGAATGAGACAGACGTCATTACCCTATGTACATGTATGGTTACACAAATGGTGTGAATCTACATTGTGTAAACCACAGAAATGAAAAGTTGTACCCCATTTGAGTACAATGAATCAAAATGCAGTCTGTAAAAATTTGTAAAATTTATATAATAAACACTGCCTCCAAGAAAAGACATATCAAATGGATAGAGATTATAAGAAGCCCCTAACTGCTCTAAATGAGCTAAAGCCCTGACTCTTGAGAATGA
>JAJEJO010049484.1:0-43402 GCA_020662805.1 Glaucomys volans
AGACATTCTAATTGGGGTAAGATGAAATCTTAAGGTGGTTTTGATTTGCATTTCTCTTATAACGAGTGATGTTGAACATTTCAGAAAACAATTTTGATTGAATAAATGAATGAACTCATGCTAGCTCCTCCTCCCAGCTTCATGGACTTTGTTCCATTTTCTTGGAGCTTCAAACTTACACATGTATTAGCCATATCTGGTGCACTCTTTGGAGGAAAAGGCTTGGTCCTTGAGGAAAATGTTTTACTCTCTGACTCAGATAATCTTTCCTGTGTCTCCTTTTTCTATATACACACTCTGCCATGCTGGCATCCAGAAGGGTAGAACAGCAAATTCTAGGTAGAGGAGTAGAGTGGGAATCTGAGCATATCTGAAAAAAACTCAGCATCATTGTTGTCTCTGAAAGAAAGGTGTAGTTTGGACGCAGTCCAGATCTTCGCCTCACCTCTTTGTTGGGAATCTGGATCTCTGCTTCTGTGCCATCAACAGGATCTCATAAAAATATCTTTTAATTTTGGGGGCAAATTGGAGAAACTCTCTGTTTATATTTTGTGGGGAAAATGTCATATGTGAAAGGAGAAGAGATGGATTCGTGAGAACAGCCTCCTCAACTTTTATTGTTAGTCAGATCTGAGGTAAAAACAAAAATCATACTAGGTTGAGCAGTACAACAGTAATGCCTGGCATGTGAAAAGGTAGAAGATACACGAATTTCATTTCACCAATCTTTTAATAATCCTATAGTCAATGACTTGTCAGTACGAATTAGCAATCAAAACTACAAAAAAAGTAGATCCTTCAAATACAACAAAGCATTTAAATTGTATGATGATCTAGTAATCCACAATTTTGTAGGGATGGCATATAAGTATGTTTAAATTGATGGAAGATATAAAAATACAATCTAAATACTATCAAGAAAAATTTTAAAAATTAATCAGTGGTTTCAAAATGAGTGAAAACATCCTAAAATTTTGTCAGTTTTTGAATGGATGGAAACATCCCATCATTCCCACAAGGTTGCTTCCAGGCCCAAAACGTGCACCAAATAGGATTTCAGAGATGAAAATATTCTTTCAATTATAATTTTTAAAAATTTTTATTTGTTCTTTTTAGGTATACATGATAGTAGAATATATTTTGGCAAATTATACATGCATGGAGTATAACTTGTTCTATTTAGGATCCCACTATTGTGGTTGTACATGATGCAAGTTTCTCTGGTCCTTGTGTTCAAATACAAAGCTAGAAAAGTTACATCTGATTAATTCTACTGCCTTTCCTATTCCTCTCCCACTCCCTTCCTTTCATTCCCCTTTATCTAGTTCAATGAATTTCTACTATTCCCCTCCCCAACCTCCTTTGTTTTGGATTAGAATCCACAAATCAGATAAAATATTTGGTGTAATTTATAAACTTGTTAATTCCATCCCTTTGGAAATATAGATGAAGAGGAAATTAGAAAATCTGGATTTTATAATATATTTTAAATCTCTGATACAGGTAGATTGCTTCAAAGGGACACAATATTTGCAGGAAGAAGAAAAACACCCAACCACTGAAAATGTGTTCTTAATTTGTGAATTTTCCAAGATATGTTCTGAGAATAATGAGTGGAGATGCCAAGCTTAGAATCACGTGTGGATAACGGATGTTTTGCTGGTCTGGGAATGGTTCCACCACTGATAAGGCCAAGTGAAAACTATGCCAGTTGAGAGTAACTATGCACCTCAGAGGAAAGCTCTGATCAGTTATGGAGCCAGTGGCAAAGCTATCAGTTATGGAGCCAGTGGCAAAGATCCAATTTGGGTTTCCTACTGAAGCTTCGAACCCTCCACTTCTCACAGAGCTCTGATTCTGCAGAGTTCTGGTAAGAAGAGCTACAAGAGTAGAACTTTGGAAGACAACACAGTAGTCAAAGAGAAAGTCATTCAGTTCTTCACTATAATTTCTAAGACTTTGAGAACTTTTATGCAGCAATATATAGTTGACAAACCAAATCACTTTACTTGCACACCAAAATGTATGAGCCTCTTATACAAAGCACAAAGACAATTCATGCCATTTATGTGGAATCCAGTCCTGCTGAGATACATTGTTCCTGCAAATATGATTATACACCTAGGTTTGGAACTTTGAAGAGCATTTAGAACATAATCACGAGGACAAGTGCCATGTTTGCTATTGCACAAGGTATAAATCGAAGATATTTGAAGATTAAACAAATGACACATTTGATTCTCTTTTTCAATAATCTCAGACCCAGATTCCACAATATGGAGCATCTGTGTTGGCACAAGGTCATGTACAGACAGCAGAGGACATGGACTCTGAAAACAACCTCTGTGTCTCTTCAGTGGACAAGTTCCTTTAGAGAGGTATGGTGTAGAGAAAAGGTGGGTGCAACCCTGAACAGAACCATATGCAGTTCCTAGAGAACCCTTGAACAATTCTAATGTTCAGCCAGTTATCGACTGTCCATGATTTAATGTACATCTCTGTCTCCTCACTTCCTCCTATATATGTGTATGTATACTTTCATATAAATACATTGCTTTGTAAAAATTTTACTCCATATCCTGAATTTTCAATTCTCAGGAGAAAATTAAACAAATAATAGTAGTACCCAACCTTTAGTAATTTCACATGATATTTTAGGTATGGATCAATTTCCAATATCCTGTATATCTTACAAAAATATCAAATACAAGAATTCCATTCCCAGTAACATCCAACACACACACACACACACACGCACACACACACACACACACAAATTATACTAATGGCTTTTTACATTTATTTTGAAATTTAGAATGGGAAAGTCACCTAAATAAGTGTGAGAGTAATTTTTATGACTGTTAACAATGATGTCCCATTAGATTAAATATTGCTAATGAATCCAATATGCGTCTGATGGAACAGAGCACAGATAGTGCCTTTCTCAGTTTGTTGCTGCTGCCATTGTTGTTGTTGTTTTATTCTCCACAATTCCAGAAATCTCAAGAGGTTGCTTCTGATCAATGACTGGTAAGACAAGCTTGGTCTCAGGCATCAGGAGAAAATTCCTCTCCCTCAGTGTACTTCTGTGTGTTCTCAGCATGCAAGCTTGTTTTTATTGATGAGCAAGACAAGGCTTGTGCAAATGTGGGATCTGAGCTTGGACAGGAGTTGCCACCTGAGCTGCTAGCCAAACACTCACTTCACTCTCCTTTCAAATACAAGATAGGGATTCAGGGCAGAGGGACTAACATCAAGGCCTGTATGCAAAAATAAATAGTGCCTTCAAAACTAAGACAAAGTTCATTTTTATTGGTGGGCATGGTAAGGTAGTTGAAAATATGGAATGTGAACATGGCCAGGAAATGCAGCTGAGTTGGTAGCCAAAACCACTTTCCTCTCCTTTCAAATACAGGATAGGGAATAGGGAAGAGGCATTAAAACCAAAGCATTTTGGCAAATATAGGTTGGGAATGTGCCTTCAAGAATAAGACACATTCCTCAGCAGAGACCTCCACATGAAACTGGGCCAGCTGAGGGTGAATCGGTGGACAGTGTAAAATGTTTATGGAAATTTGACCAGAAACTTCCTCTCACAGGGAACAGACTCAAGCACACACTCTCATGTTATACTCCTTCCTACTACATATTGCTCCATTTCTCCTTCCTTTTACTATTTCTCTCATACAACCACCTCTTGTTTCCAGTCATTGTTCCCAATCTATATTAGCATTACATAGCAAATTCCTTACACCCCTTTCCAACATAAAATTATCAATGGATGCAATGATTTCACTATTATCATTACATTGCAGACCTACACACAGATGACATACTTCAACTGTGTATGGCTTGTGTTCCACTGGTCACATGTCTTTCTTCGTAACTAGGATAAAGATGATACAAAATATTAACACGTGTAAGCAAAACAATTGACATGGTGTTAGGTAACACAGGATTCCAGCTACTTAAACAATAATGCAACATCTGGCAATTATATGTAAGTGCTGGAAGCTGTCACTGTATGTCACTCTGCCCCTTTTTATTTACTTTGGAATGATGTACTGAGATTAAGGCAATTGTAATTTATTTTAATATTTTGGTGTGTGTGTATCATTTGATTAAAAATATTGACTGATTTATATGATATTTTCCAGGTTGTATGTCTGGTATGAGAATAATATCAGTAATATCAATATTAAAACATGTATTTAGGAAATTTTTGTCTGAGAAATGCAGACAAGTATATGAGTGATTATAATATCATTCGACATATTTTGAAATCATGATTGCCCACTGTGTAAAATGGCATAGAGTTTTCTTAAATACTAAGTATGGAACCAGTGGAATACCAATACTTCTATTTATCCAGAAGAATTAAATTCAGCATACTATAGCAATACAAGTATACCAATGTTTAGACCCACACAACTCATAGTAGACAAGTTATGAATGTGACAGTAAAATGAAACTGAATCTAACATTGTTGTTGAACTTCAAATATTTCATACACAGTTGTTCATTAATACTTAAAATCTCCTCTGTAGTTAAGAATACAGACTTAAAATACTAAGTTAGGTATAGTGTTAAATTTCATTCTCAGTACATATTTAATCTGAAATGTGATATTAAGAAATTGACACATTTTACCCTTGTCTCTCTCCCAATGTCATGATGTTACTATTTTTGTTTGTAAAGCTTGAAAATTTGCATTTTATCCTAATCATAATTTCTATACTTGTCTTGTTTATGTGTACCTTTGAATTTAGTGCTTATCCCAGTCCTTTACCATGCTCATGTAAGACACTTCTAAAATCAACTCTTCCTTTGCTGGATTTTGTGGTCAAGCTAATGGTTCTGAGTATGACCCTCGCTGGTACTGTCATATGCTCACCACTGGGGAGAATGAGTAATTCAGTATCTCTAGACACACAGAAGAATTTCCCTTGTTTAATCCAAATCACCTCTCTCTAATTTTGGTGTCAAGTGCAAAGTTTGAAAATTCAACTTATTGATAGAATCCCACTGTATAAAAGGTACCACCAGAGTTGATAGGCTTTAGCAATTACTCAATAATGTGTATACTGGCTGGGTCTCTACAATTTGCTGTTGTTATTGATAGATCATAATACAGTACTGAGACCTTAGTGATAACTGGTCTCAAAACAACTCTGAGGTACTTGGCTGTAGGGATTTCAGGCCAGTCAAAATACAGAAGAGTAATGTCCTTGAGTTGAGCAAACTCCTTGAATATTAGGCCCCCTGTTTGAATGGTTTAGAAATGATCTGCAACTCCTCTGCCCTTGAGGCCTGGAGACATTATCTTATTATAATAACCTTTGGTACTAGTGGACTCTGGGAAGCAAGCAAGTTATGTGATCTGCACGTGTGCAAAGCTAACTGCACTATTCAGCCTGATGTAACTTGATATGACCCTGGAATAGATAGTAAAACTGAACTGGCTTTCCCACAGAAGCCACTTCTTGCTGTTCGCCATCCTGTGTGTTTGCCTTTTTTTTTTTTTTTTTGCTCTTCCCTTAACCTTTACAGCTGGACCCTAATTGACCTTTACAACTGGTGCCTTGGGCAGGGACCCTCTTGGATGTGTTGATGGGAGAAGGGGATAGCTTGCTGCCTGTAACAGGCTTTGACATGTGTCTCTCATCGGCTGGTACCAATCCCACTGGTAAGCTGTGAGGAATTCCCCGTCTGACACTCAACATCATCATCGGGCTGAATTTTCTTATTTGCCTCATAAATGTACTGTAAGTAATGCTGATCTTGATGCTTTGCTGTCTGAAATAAATTATTGCTGTCTATGGTATCCAGAGAGTGGGTCCTTTAGACCCAAAGATTGGGAAGATATAGGTAAAAAATTGCATGAGGAGCCACTGGCCCCTATATCTGTGCTACATGCTTGGTAATTGTGTTGAGATGCTATCTCAAAAATAGACTTGACAGAGCTACAAACTTCTCTGGTAGTCTCTAAGCCTGAAGTTTTTTTCTCAGCCATCTCCTTTCATTCCTACTCCTCCCCCTCATGCTTTTCCTCCCCTAGTATAGTCTCATTTAACTGAATGTCTCAGGCAGGCAGCAGCAGAGAGAGAAACTCATACCTTGGCTGTGTGTCCTATTAGATTAAATAATGCCAATCAGTTAGAATATGAACAATTGCCTTTTTCTGTGTTTAAAGAATTAAGAAGGACAGTGATGGAGAGTGGAATTAATAGTAATTTCACTCTTAGTATGGTAGAGGGGCTGGAAATGGGCTATGCCTTCATTCCCAATGATTGGAAAGCATTGGCTAAAATGGTTATTTCTCCTGCCAAAATAGTTTTTTTTATAAGAATACTCTGATTTAGCCCATGTTCAAGCTGAGGATAATGCTCAAGGAAATGTTAATATTAATTATGATGACTTGTTTGGAATGGGTTAAATAGGGACATTACAAACTCATTTGCCTGCAGCCACCATTGCCCAATTTAGAACCTTAGTTTGTAAAGCATGGAGAAGGATCCCAGGTACTTGGGATCTTTCCGAATCCTTTGCTGTAATTCAGCAAGCCTCTGGGAAGCCTTTCATTAATTTTGTTAACTGATTGACTAAAGCTATTGAAAGACAAGTAGACATCTTGGAGGCTGCCAATATTCTGACCAAACAACTGGCTTATGAAAATGCCAACCAAGATTGGAAGGAAGTAATGAAATCTATTTATCATAAAGTAGATACTAGACTTTGATTTAATAAAGGCATGTCAAAATGTTGGAACTGAAACTCATAAAGTGACTTCACTGGCCACTGCTTTAAAGCCCCCCATAAACTTTGTTACAATTATGAAAAACCTGGCCATTTTCAAAAGGAGTGTAAGATAAAAAGGGGGGGGGGGCACAAGAATGGCCCAATCAGAAATGTTCAATCTGTCATAAAGGATTTCATTGGACTAATCAGTGCAGATCTAAAACAGACATGTTGGGAAACACAATAACGGGTCACCTCCTGAGCCAGGGCCAAAGGAGGAGAAATGCTTTTCACCTGCAGACACAGTTGTCTCCTTCATAAATGTTTCCAATTCAGAGAAGCTCCTTCCACAAATCCTTTCATGCCACTAGAGGGAGCACAGGAGTAGACTTGATTACTACTGAGGATGCTCAACTACATCTCCCTGGGGAAATTCGTAAAATTCTTACCCAAATTCAAGGGCCTCTATCCGAAAATACCTTTGGTTTAATTTTGCCCCACTCCCACAGTGCTAAAGAAGGAAAATTTATAATTCCAGGAGTGATTGATTTTGATTATACTGGTGTAATATACATTCGGGTTTAGTCTCATATGCCCTTAAATCTTCCCAATCGATCCTCCATAGCTCAAATAATTGTGATTCCTTATTTTACTGCCTAACAACCCCTGAATAAAAGAGGGAGTGCAGGATTTGGCTTCACTTTTATTGGAGCATGTTTACCTATTACTGAAAATAGACCAAAATTACCACTTTGTTTAAGTGAACAGTCAATCACAGGGTTATTTGACACTGGTGCTAATGTTGCAGTTACACCTCTCTCAATGTGGCCTTGTGCATGGTCCTTACAGAGGGCCACCCCAGTTTGGAGCATAGGAGGCAATAATAAGCAGTGTTTAAAAGCTCTCTATGGTTGCAATGCTCCACCCCTTCCAACCCACAGCAAGTTACTACTCATCTTCAACCATACAGTATAGCAGTTCCCTTTCCTATAGGGGCAGGGACATCTTACACAAGTTACAAATGTCTATGAAGTCACCTTTTTTATAGGGGCCTCTGCAGATTTGACTGCCTTGCCATTAAAATGGAAGGTTGCCACTCCTGCCTGGGCAGAACGATGCCATAAAGAAGAAATCAGGGAAATGGAGATTATTACAAGATTTAAGAGAAATTAATAAATGTATAAAGCCTATCAGTTCACTTCAGTGTGGATTTCCTTACCCTAATCTAATTCCTCAGGATTTTTCCTTATATGTCATAGACCTAAAAGATTTTGTTTGTTTGTTTGTTTGTTTTACTATTCCTCTATTTCCTGATGATCAAGAAAAATTTGCCTTCACAGTTCCAGTTTTCAATCATCATAAGCCTGGCGATAGATATCAGTTGAAAGTTCTTCCTCACAGTATGTTAAATAGCCCCATATTATATCAACATTTTGTGAATAAAGCTCATCAGCCTTTCTGACAATAATTCCCACATGTTCTTGTTTATCGTTATATGGATGATATTTTGATTGTAGGGCCAATACTTACAGAAAATACTTTAACTAAATTGCAACACATTCTATTACAATCTGACCTCCGTGTGGCCACAGCAATAATTCAATGCCAACTCCCTATTAACTATTTAGTACATAAAATACTCCAATGTTATTCCATTCCTCATATTCCAAAATTGAATCTTCCTTCTAAATTTTCCTTAGTTCATATGCAGCATTTTTCAGGACATTTAAATTAGGCCTGACCTTATATTTAACTACTGAGATGCTCTCACCTTTTTATTTCAGCAGTTGAAAAAGCAACATAATCCCACCAGTTTTTTCCAGTTAACTCCTGCACTAACTGCAGCTCTTAGTGTGTTAATGAAACATTATCTACAGTCCTTATAGATAGATTCCCCACACTCAATGTTCCTTTATCTCTAGTAATCTTTGCAGGAAAGCCTTATGCCTTGCTGCAGTTGTTGCCATTTATAATCAAGACTTGGATATAATTGAATGGTTATATTCTCCTCACTTTTCAGGAAGAAATTTTCTCCCTTATGCTGATATGTATGCTTGATTGATCTAAGATGGTTGCAATTGTATTTTATCTCTTACAGGAACAGATATTCATGTACTTTATCTTACTTATGGAAACACTTTACATGTACAATATTTACAATTTTCTTCATATTTTCAAGTTGTCTTAACTGATTTGTTAGCTCCTATTGTTCTCCATGCACCTCTGGATGAATGTCTTTCCTTATTGTGTCAAGTCTCTCATGTTCCTTCTTCTATAATCTCCTCTATTCCACTTTCCAGTGGGATTACTGTCTGTACTGATGGAGGAAAACAACAGGGTGTGGCATCTATATTCACTGATAAAAAATGGACTGATTATTATACATTGCCTCAAGCTTCTCCTCAGTGAGCAGAATTAGCTGCAATTATTTTGGCTCTTTGTACATTTCCCACCACCTTAAACATCATTACAGATTCTCTGTATATAGCCAAACTGATGCCTCATATTTCCTCTGCAATTTTGTCACCTCATTTGTTATCCCTGTTTATCACTCTTCAATCTCTTTTACAGGGGTGTATAGCTCCATTATTTATTACTCACATACATAGTCACTCTAAAATTCCTGAACCATTCACTGATAGAATAGAAATTCTCATGCTGATGCTGCTATAAAATCACTTTATCCTCTCTTTTCAGATGCTGTGGAATCACACAATTTTTTTTTTCATCAAAATGCTCACTCTTGCCAGGCGTGGTGGTGCATGCCTGTAATCCCAGCACTTGGGAGGCTGAGGCAGGAGGATTGCAAGTTCAAAGCCAGCCTCAGCAACTTAGTGAGGACCTAAGCAACTCAGCGAGGCCCTAAGCAACTCAGTGAGACCCTGTCTCTAAATAAAATACAAAATAGGGCTGGGGATGTCGCTCAGTGGTGGAGTGCCCCTGGGTTCAATCCCCAGTACCAAAAAAAAAAAAAAAAAGCTCACAACAGGCCCATCTCATCATTAATAATTGCTCTCATTGCACACCCTTTTGTTCCCCTACTTGGGAAACTGTAAACCCTCAAAGTTTTCATTCTAATGCCCTTTGGCAGATGGATGTAACACATCTTTCTCCATTCCACCCTATTCTTTATTACATGTTACCATAGATACATCTTCAGGCCTTATATGGGTCAGTGCACATCATTCATAGAAGGTCTCAGCCTGTATTTGCTACTTTGCATTACCTCTCATTTGCTACTTTGCATTACCACCATGGGTCAACCTCATTGTTTAAAAACCAATAATGCCCCTACTTACACTTCTAGTGCCTTTGCTCAGTTTTTTAATCAATAGAATATATTCTAACCCATGGAATTCCCCACAATCCTAACAGACAGGCCTTAGTTGAATGTGCATATCACACAGTTAAAATGTGCCTTTTAAAACAAAAATAGGGGACCTAGCTTTGCTTATGTTAATAATGCTCTCCATATTGCCTTGTTCACAATAAATGCCCTTGATGTACAATAAGAAGATAATACACATCACTGGTCCTCTGCCTTGGACAGACAATTTACCCCTAGGGAGTCACTACCAAAGATTTATGTAAAATACCAAGTTCCACCAGATCTTATATGGTGGGACCCTCAACTTTTGATTATATGGAGGAAGGAATATGCTGCTGTTCTTACTCCAACAGGTCCTGTCTGGATTCCTGCCAGGTGTGCGAGACCCATCAATCATCATGAGCTGGCATCGAGGACTTCACAATCTGATTCTCAAATTCCATTTGACACTGGATGAAGAGGACCCTGATTCAAAGAAGGAACCTCCAACAAGAACAAGAGGCCTAAGAGACCCTCTGTTTTCTAATCATCTAGTGACTTGAGGGGGATATCAGAAGTTTAACAACATCTGCTCAACAATTGCTAGTTGAGCAATGTACCCCAGCAATTTTGATTATGGCTCTATTTGCCCAACTTGCCCAAAATTCTACAACTATACTGGATATTATTGTTATGTCTCTGTTGTTGTGTCCCTGTTGGTGGTGCCCCTGTACGGAAAACTGTTTCATCTTTGGCTTCCCTCACTCATTATAGAAAAGATTTGGCTCTTTATGGGAAACAAGATGGTAGTTGTCAACATGGAGATTGACAATAAATCATTCTTGAGAGACAGAAGCATGGTTCAGAGGTGCTAGATGGAGCATTTTTACATGGTGGACAGATTGGAGAAAACCCCAACAGCCTAAGCCAGAAACTAGGGATGGTTCCCCAAGGGAGAACTGGGTTCTCTCCATCTCAGTGAGTCTTGAAGTGTGCTCAGATGGAAGGAGCCAGCTACAATGTGTGGGAAGACTGTAAGAGGGTTCAAGGGCATCTTGCTATTGGCTCACCCACCCAACAGTCTGGCATCCACTGGACTGGGGCTAACATCAAGCTTCAGACAACCCCACCTATTGGTGGAGAAGGGAAGCTGAGAACATTTTTGGAAAGCCAACAGAAGCAATAATTCAATTTTCCATTGAGACTTTCCTCCTTTTTTTCCATCCTCTGTCTCACACCTCTACCATCTTTGAATCCAAATATTTTTCATACATCAATTTATTGAGGAATGGGATGCCTGAATAGTATATGACAGCTTTGTTGTGTAGTCCTATTGTTTTGGAATTTTGCCAAGCTTGGTCTTTTTAATTTAAACCAGCAGGTTTGGGGTTGTATTCACTAGGTTGACACAGAAATACAATCAATAAAATATATTTATTAGTTAAGGAAAAAGACAATAATAATAAAAGGAATATTTACAAAATGCACTCTGGCTGAACAATCTCTCACCAATCAGCACTGGAAAATAGCATCACAGGCACTGCGGTAATCAGCATTGGAAAACATCACAGGCAATGCAGCATCTCACTGAAGCAATCAATATTCACCACTCTTGTCCAGTCCTCCCTTTTTATAGCTTTTTAAGTGGACATACGAGTCGTTGTCTGACTTTATGTAACCAGCCCCTTATAATATTATAAAACTTGGGTTCCTGGATCTGGCCAGGAGTCAAGTTCCCAAGGATATTGTTGTTGTTTCTGTTTCATTTGAGCTCAAAAATGTTCCAGAACATTCACAGGACTTCAAACAATGTTATATTTCTCATTGTCCACTCCTTTTTTTATGTCTACCAAGCACTTTGACCTTAGGTAGTTCACCATCAAAAACCATAAACAAAACTAATTAGGAATTTTTTATGCACATATATTTTTTACTTTTTAAAAAAAAATCTATTTTTTCTCTCACCTCCCTGTTTCCCTAGATTCTGTTTCTCACTTCTCTCATACTAACAGCCATCCTCTATTAATTCCTCCCTTGCTCTTACTATAAATTTTTACCTCTGTCTTCTCTCCCTCTCCCTCATAAACATCACATCTTACACTACTTCTGTTCCCTCACTGTCCATCATTTAAAATGGTAAACTCTTTTACCAAACTTACTGTTTATATCATTGACACTAATTGACACTTCATTTCTGTCTATAATGACAAAACTATAAATGTCTTAAGAGGAACCATTTGCTTTAAGGTGGTATTTTTTTTTCATTGGGTGTTGTTAATATTGGTTTCCCCCTTAAATTTGAGGTACTGGAAGCATTCAGGGACACTAAAATACTACAGGGTAGAATCTCTGTGCTGCTAGATGAGAAGACACACAAGCAACATGAAAAAACAAGGCAACAAAGTGCCTCAAACAAACCAAGATGTTCCAACAATAGAATTCATAGACAACATAGTAGAAGAAATGTCAGAAATGGAATTTAGAAAATACATAGTTAAATTATCTTCAAAATAAATGATGGTATTGGAGAGAAAATACAGGAAGTGAAAGATAACTTTAACAAGGAGGCAGAGATTATAAAAAGGAATCATACAGAAATCCTTGAAATGAAGGAAACAATAAACCAAATTAAAATTCAAGGAAAAGTATCACCAACAGATTAGAACACTCAGAAGACAGAACCTCAGACAATGAAGACAAAATATATATTCTTGAAAATAAAGTTGACTACACAGAGAAGATGGTAAGAAATCATGAACAGAACTTCCCAGAAATATGGGATAACATGAAAAGACCAAATTTAAGATTTATCAGAATAGATGAAGGCATGGAGATACAAACCAAAGGAATGCACAATTGGCTCAATGACATAATATCAGAAAACTTCCCAAATCTAAAGAATGAAAGAGAAAATAAAGTACAAGTGCCGGACGTGGTGGCGCACGCCTGTAATCCAAGTGGCTTGGGAGGCTGAGTCAGGAGGATTGCGAGTTCAAAGCCAGCCTCAGCAACTTAGCAAGGCCCTAAGCAACTCAGTGAGACCCTGTCTCTAAATAAAATACAAAATAGGGCTGGGGATGTGGCTCAGTGGCCAACGGTCCCTGAGTTCAATCCCTGGTTCCCAAAAAAAAAAAGAAAAGAAAGTACAAGAGGCTTTTAGGGCACCAAATGTACATAATTACAGCAGACCCACACAAAGGTATGCTATAATGAGAATGACTAACATACAGAATAAGGATAGAATTTTAAAGACTGCAAGAGGAAAAACACAAATTACCTATAGGGGGAAACCAATTTGGATATTTGCTGATTTCTCAACCCAGAACCTCAATCACAGGAGATCCTGGAATAACATACATCAAGCTCTGATAGAAAGTGGATGCCAAACAAGAATTATATATCCAGAAAAATTAATCTTCAGATTTGAAGATGAAATAAGAGCCTTCCATGATAAACAAAAGTTAAAAGAATTCACAACTAGAAAGTCTGCACTACAGGACATTCTCAGCAAAATATTCCAGGAGGAGGAAATTAAGAAGAAAACAAGGAAAACCAGCAAAGGGAGAAACTACACTAAAGGAAAGTCAATCAAAGGAGAAACTAAGTCAAGTAAAAAACCCAAAACCAAAAAACAAACACCAAATGACTGGGAACATAAATCATATCTCAATAATTACCATGAATTTTAATGGCCAAAACTCATCAATCAAAAGACTAGCAGAATGAATTTTAAAAATGCACTGTCTTCAAGAGACTCACCCCTTGGGAAAAGACATCCACAGACTGAAGGCGAAAGACTGGAAAAAAACATATCATTCACATGGAGTGCATAAAGAAGTGTGGGTTTCCATCCTCATATCAGACAAAGTGGACTTCAAATCAAAGTTAATCAGAAGGGATAAAGAAGGACATTTCATACTACTTAAAGCAATCAAACACCAACAAGACATAACAACTGTAAATATATATGCCCCAAACAATGGAGCATATACATACATCAATTAAACCCTTCTCAATTTTAAGAATCAAATAGACCACCACACAATAATACTGGTAACTTTAACACACCTCTCTCTCCACTGGATAGATCTTTCAAACAAAAACTAAACAAAAACCTATAGAATTAAATGATACAATCAATGATTTAGACTTAACAGACATATATAGAATATTTCATCCATTGTGGAGTGAATACACTTCGTTCTCAGCAGCACACGGATCCTTCTCTAAAATCCTATATTATGCAACAAGGCAACTCTCAGCAAAAAAAAAAAGAAAAAAAAGAAAAAAGAAACCCTACTCTAAATACTTAGAGGTAAATGAGAACACCTATGCAACATCAAAATCTCTGGGATGCTATGAAGGCAGTGTTAAGAGGAAAATTCACTGCATTGGCCTCATATGTTAAAAGAATAAAAAGGCAACACATAAATGGCCTAACATTACAACTCAGATCCATAGAAAAAGAACAAAACAGCACAAAAAGCAGCAGAAGATGGGAAATAATTAAAATCAGAACTGAAATCAATGAAATTGAAACAAAAGAAACAATTTAAAAAGTTGACAAAACAAAAAGTTGGTTCTTTGACAAAATAAATAAAATTGATAAACCCCTGGCTGCACTAACAAAGGGTGTGTGAGAGAGAGAAAACTCAAAATACTAAAATTAGTAATGAAAAAGGAAATATCTCAACAGATACTACTGAAGTATAGAAGATAATTAGAAACTATTTTGAAAATTTATGCTCAAATAAAATAGAAAATAATGAAGAGATTGACAGGTTTCTAGAGATATATGATCTACACAAACTGATGCAGGAGGACATATGCAATTTAAACAGATCAATTTCAAGCAAAGAAATAGAAGACAACATCAAAAGCCTACCAACCAAGTAAAGGCCAGGACCAGATGGATTCTCAACTAAGTTCTACAAGAACTTCAGAGAAGAATTAGCCCTGATACTTAAATTATTCCATGAAATAGAAAAGGAAGGAACCCTTCTAAACTCACTCTGAGGCTAGTTTCAACCTCATACCAAAACCAGACAAAGACACAAGGAAAGAAAACATGAAACCAATATCCCTCATGAATATAGAGGCAAAAATTCTCAATGAAGTTCTGGCAAATCACATACAAAAATATATTAAAAAGATAGTACACCACAATCAAGTGGGGTTCATCACTGGAATGCAAGGTTGGTTCAACATATGGAAATCAATAAACACAATACATCACACTAATAGACTTAAAGACAAGAATCATATGATTATCTCAATAGATGCAGAGAAAGTATTTGACAAAATACAGCACCTCTTCATGTTCAAAACACTAGAAAAACTAGGGATAGTAGGAATGTACCTCAACATTGTAAAAGCTATCTATGCTAAGCCCATGGCTGACATCATTCTAAATGGAGAAAAATTGAAAGCCTTCCCTCTAAAAACTGGGACAAGGCAGGGATGCCCTCTTTCACCACTTCTATTCAACATTGTCCTTGAAACCTTGGTCAGAGCTGTCAGACAAGCCAAAGAAATTAAAGACATCTGAATAGGAAAAGAAGAACTCAAACTATCACTATTTGTTGACAGTATGATTCTATGTTTAGAAGATCTAGAAAATTCCACCAGAATACTTCTAGAATTCATCAATGTATTCAGAAAAGTAGCAAGATATAAAATCGTACTCATAAATCAAATTCATTTCTATACATAGCAAAAATCCACTGCAAGAGAAATTAGGAAAACTACTTCATTCACAATAGCCTTAACAAAAATAAAATATTTGGGAATCAATCTAACAAAAGAGATAAAAGACCTCTACAATGAGAACTACAGACCACAAAAGAAGGTAATTAAAGAAGATCTTAGAAAATGGAAAAATCTCCCATGTTCTTGAATTGGCAGAATTAATATTGTCAAAATGGCCATACTACCAAAAGTGTTACACAGATTCAATGCAATTCCTATTAAAATCCCAAAGACATTCTTCATAGAAATAGAAAAGCACTCATGAAATTCATTTGGAAAAATAACAGACCCCGAATAGCTAAGGCAATCCTTAGGCAGACCAGTGAAGCAGGAGGCATCACACTGCCAGACCTTAAATTATATTACAGTGCAATAGTAACAAAAATGGCATGCTATTGGCACCAAAATAGACATGTATGCCAATGGTACAAAATAGGAGACATGGAGATAAACCCACATAAATACAGTTATCTCATACTAGACAAAGGTGCCAAAAATATACATTGGAGAAAAGATAGCTTATTCAACAAATGGTACAGGGAAAATGGGAAATCCATATGTAGAAAAATAAAACTAAACCTCTATCTCTCACCCTGCACAAAAATCAACTCAAAGTGGATCAAAGACTTAGGCACTAAAACAGAGACCCTGGGCCTAACAGAAGAAGTAGGCCCAAATCTTTACCATGTCGAACTAGGACCTGACTACTTTAACAAGACTCCTAAGGCACAAAAAGTAAAATTAAGAATCAATAAATGGGATGGATTCAAACTAAAAATCTTCTCAGCAAAAGAAACAATCAACAATTTGAAGAGAGAACCTACAGAATGGGAAAAAAAATATTTACCACACACACATCAGATAGAGCACTAATCTCTAAGATATAAAAGAACTAAAAAAACTTAGCATCAAAAAACCAAAAATAACCCAATCAATAAATGGGCTAAGGAACTGAGAAGATGCTTCACAAAAGAAGAAATACAATTGATCGACAAACATGAAAAAAATATTCATCATCTCTTGCAATTAGAGAAGGGCAAATCAAAACTGTTCTAAAATTTCATCTCATTCCAGTCAGAATGGCAATAAAAAATAGAAACAATAGCAAGTTTTGGCGAGGATGTGGGGAAAAAGTACATTATACATTATTGGTGGGACTGCAGGTTGGTGCAACCACTTTGGAGAGCAGTATGGAGATTCCTCCGAGAACTTGGAATGGATCCACCATTTGACCCAGCTAGAGGGTTCTCAGGTTATACCAAAAAGACTTAAAATCAGCATACTACAGTGATATAGCCACATCAATGTTTATAGCAGCTCAATTCACAGTATCAAAACTCCGGAACCAACCTAGATGCCCTTCAACAAATGAATGGATAAAGAAAATGTGGTACATATATACAATGGAATATTACTCAGCCTTAAAGAAGAATGAAATTATGGGATATATATTTTTGTTCATGAAGAGTGGAGTCTCTTTCTGCTTCCTGATCAACATGTGAGTTACCACCCCCTGCCACACTCTTCTGCCATGATATTGTTCATCAACTTGAACTGTGAGGAATGGAGCCAGGTCTATGGACTGATACCAATGAGCCCTCAAATAAATTTTTCTCCTCCAAAGTTGTTGACATATGTAGAATATTACATTCATCAATGATTGAATACATTTTCTAATTAGCAGCACATGGATCCTTTCCTAAAATAAACCATATCTTAGTATAAACAAAAGCCACATTTAGCAAATACCAAAAAATAGAAATAATACCTTGCATTTTATCAGATCATAATGGAATAAAATTTGAAATCAATGATAAAATTGAAAATAGAAGCTTCTCTAACACCTGGAGAAAAAATGACATTATATTGAATGGCCAACAGATAGAAGTCAGGGATGAAATTTTAAAAAATAGGAGTAAATGAGAATAACAGCACAACATACAAAAATTTCTGGGACACTATGAAGGCAGTTCTTTATTTTTTTATTTTTAAAATTTTTACAGACTTCATTTTAATTCATTGTACACATATGGGGTACAAATTTTCCTTTCTATGGTTGTGCATGATGTACATTCATACCATTCATGTAATCATACATGTAATGATGTCCGTCTCCTTCCACCATTTTCATACCCCCATCCCCTCCCTCTCTCATTTCCCTCTACATAATCTAAAGTTCCTCCATTCTTCTCTCACCCCTCACCCCCCCCAACCTGATTCTATATCATCATCCACTTATCAGGGAAAACATTCAGTCTTTGTTTTGGGGGGATTGGCTTATTTCACTTAACATGATAATCTCCTAGTCCATCCATTTATCTGCAAATACCATAATATTATGGTATAATGGTATAATATTATGGTATTATGGTATAATATTCTTTATGGCTGAGTAGTATTCCATTGAACTAGAATGTGAAGGCAGTTTTAAGAAGAAAGTTCATTGCATTGAGCTCATTCATTAAGAGAATAGAAAGTCACCAAATAAATAACCTAATATTACCTCTCAAAGTCATAGGAAAAGAACAGGTCAATACCAAAAGCAGTAGAAGAAAGGAAATAACTAAAATCACAGCTAAATTCAAGAAAACTGAAACAAAAATTTGAAAATATCAACTAAAAAAGTTTTTTGAGAAAATAAACAAAATTGATAAATCTCTAGCAATGCTACCAAAGAAAAATAAAAGACTCAATTTACTAAAATTTGTTATGCACAAGAAAATATCAACATGGACACTACTGAAATGTAGACAATAATCAGAAATGATTTTTAAAATTTCTACTCCAATAAAATAGAAAATCACTGAAAAATTTCTGGAAATACATGAGCAACCAAAATTGAATAAGGAGGACATAGAAAATTTAAACAGATCAATTTTAGAAATGAAACTGAAGACATTCAGAAGTCACTAAAAGGAAAAACCCTGAACCAAAGAGATTCTCAGCTGAGGTCTACCAGACATTCAAAAAACTTACACCAATACTCCTCAAAGTACTGCATGACACAGAAAAGGAGGTTATCTTTATAAGCTCATTCTATGAAGCTACCACCCTGATACCAAAACCAGACAAATACACATCAAGCAAAGAAAACTTCAGACCATCATCCCTGTTAAACATAGATGCAAAAATTCTTAATAACATTCTGGCAAATCACATACAAAAACATGTTAAAATGTAGTGCACCACAATCAAGTGTGGTTCATTCCAGGGATGCAAAGATGGTTCAACATATGAAAATCAATAAACATAATTTATCATATCTGTAGATTTAAAGATAAGAATCCCATTATTATTTCTAAAGATGAAGAAAAAGCATTGAACAAAATTCTGCATCCACTCATGCTCAAAACACTAGAAAAGCTAGGGATAGTAGAAACATACTTGAACATCGTAAAAGCTATATTTGCTAAACTGAAGGCCAACATCATTGCAAGTGGAGAAAAATCAAAAGCATTCATTCTAAACACTGGAAAAAGAGAGGGATGCCCTCTTTCACCACTTCAATTCAACATAGTGGTCTAATCTACTGGTGATGCTATACATTGAAAGCTTTTTTCCCTATCAACATTTTTATTAATGATTCTATTTTTGACTTTTTAAATGCAACATAATTTTTATTTGTAACTTTAGATAAATATGGCTGTAGAATTTATTTTGACATAATAGGCATATATGGAGTATAACACTCTAATTAGAATTCCATTCTTTTGGTTGTATGTGATATGGAGTTTCACTGGTCATGTATTTATATATGAACACAGGAAAGTTATATCTGATTCATTCTACTGTCCTTCAGATTCCCATCCCCCCTCATTTCCCTCATTCCCCTTTGTCTAATCCACCAAAATTCTATTTTCCTTTTCTTCTTGTTTGTTAGCATATACATATCAGAGAGAATATTCACCCTTTGGTTTTTGGTGACCACTTTGCATTCAAATTTTTTAGGCTTCAATAACAAATTATATAATCATGAAAACAAAGATGACCATAAAGAAAAGATGTTAAGAGACCAAGAAAAGAATAATCAAGAAAAAAACTGAAGAATCATTAAGGTAGATGAAGACTCCAACATACAAACTTCAGGGATAAATAAAAATTTCAATGAATAACATTGGAAATTTTCCCAATTATTAGGAATGAGATGGAAATTCAGATACAAGATGTTCATAGTATTCCAATTCAACAGAATTACAGATCCACTACAATACATATATACTGAAAATGCCTAAAATACAGAATGTATAAAATTTTTAAAGCAGCAAGAAAAAAATGACTCGTCACATTTTGAGGTGAACCAATTTGAATGCCAACTCATTTTTCAACATAGACTCAAACACAGGAGTGATTGGAATAGTGGAATAATATATAGAGATATGTGATAGATATAGAGATAGGTGATAGATGATATATAGATAGATAGATAGATAGATAGATAGATACATAGATAGATACATAGATACATAGATACATAGATGATGCAGATAGATAGATAGATAGATAGATAGATAGATAGATAGATAGATAGATAGATAGATATAAACTCTTAAAGACAGTGGGTGCAAAAGAAGATTACTGTACCCAGCAAAAGTATCCCTCAGAGTTAAAAATTAAATTAAAACCTTCTATGATAAACAGAAATTAAATGAATTCATAACCATAAGCCCAGCACTAAAGAATACTCAATGTTATCTTTCATGAAGTTACAATAAAAATGAAAACAGCATATAGATTAATTATAATAGAAAAACAGTTAAGTAAAGGAGAACCAGACAGAGATTCATCAAGGGGAGAAAACTTCAGGGAAATAACTTCGATGAACACAGATGCAAAAAAAGTTAATTAAATATTGGCAAACTACATACAAGAGCATGTTAAAAAGATAGGGCAGCATGATTGAGCAGGTTTCATCTGAGGAATGCAAGTGTTTTATTCTTTTTCTTTTTCTTTTAATTTTAGGTCATTGTACACAAATGGAATACAACTATCATTTTCCTGGTTGTACGCAAAGTGGAATTTGCCTATTCATACATATACATAGGGTAAAGATGTTTGTCTCATTCTATTATCTTTCCCTCCCCACCCCCTGCCCACCCCCTCAGTTTCCTCTATACAAACCATCCCTTCTCTATTCTTCTCATACCTCCCCTGACCGCCGCTATGTGACATCAACCAGTTATAAGAGAAATCATTCAGACTTTGGTGTTTTGGGATTGGCTTATTTCACTTAACATGATCTTCACCAGATCCATCCATTTACCTGAAAATGTCATAATTTTATTATTCTTTATGGCTGAATAATATTCCATTGTGTATATATACCACAGTTTCTTTAGCCATTCATCTATTGAAGGGCATCTAGGTAGGTTCCATAACCTAGTTATAGTGAATTGGGCTGCTATAAACATTGATGTGGCTGCATCACTGTAGCACGCTGATTTTAAGTCTTTTGGGTATAGGCTAAGGAGTGGGATACCTGGGTCAAATGGTGGATCCATTCCAAGTTTTCTGAGGAATTTCCACACCACTTTCCAGAGTGGCTGTACTTATTTGCAACCCCACCAGCAATGTATGAGTGTACCCTTTCCCCCACATCCTCACCAACACCTATTGTTGCTTGTATTCTTGATAATAGACATTCTAATTGGGGTGAGATGATATCTTAAGGTACTTTTGATTTGCATTTCTTTTATTACTAGAGATGTTGAACATTTTTTCATATATCTGTTGATTGCTTGCAGATCCTCTTCTGTGAAGTGTCTGCTCATTTCCTTAGCCCATTTACTGATTGGGTTATTTGTATTCTTGGTGTAGAGTTTTTTAAGTTCTTTATATATTTTGGAGATTGGTGCTCTATCTGATGTGTGTGTGGCAAAGATTTTCTCCCACTCTGAAGGCTCTCTCTTCACATTGCTGATTGTTTCCTTTGCTGAGAAAAAGCTTTTTAGCTTGAATCTATCCCAATTATTGATTCCTGCTTTTATTTCTTGTGCTTTGAGAGTCATGTTAAGGAAATCTGGTCCTAGGCTGATATGATGAAAATTTGGACCTACTTTTTCTTCTATTAGGTGCAGGGTCTCTGCCCTAATACCTAGGTCCTTGATAGATTTTGAGTTAAGTTTTGTGAAAGGTGAGAGACAGGGGTTTAGTTTCATTTTGCTTCTTATGGATTTCCAGTTTTCCCAGCACCATTTGTTGAAGAGGCTACCTTTTCTCCATTGTATGTTTTTGGCTCCTTTGTCAAGTATAAGATAAATTTATGTGGGTTTGCCTCTGTGCCCTCTATTCTGTACCATTGGTCTACCTGCCTATTTTGGTGCCAATACCATGCTGTTTTTGTTACTATTGCTTTGTAGAATAGTTGAAAGTCTGGTTTTGTGATATCACCTGCTTCGCTCTTCCTGTTAAGGATTGCTTTAGCTATTCTAGGTCTCTTATTCCTCCAAATGAGTTTCATGATTGCTTGCTCTATTTCTATGAGGTCCATCATTGGTATTTTAATTGGAATTGCATTGAATTTGTATAGCGCTTTTGGTAGTATGGCCATTTTGATAATGTTAATTCTGCCTATCCAAGAACAAAGGAGATCTTTCCATCTTCTAAGGTTTTCTTTAATTTCTTTCTTTAGTGTTCTGCAGTTCTTGTAGTAGAGGTCTTTCACCTCTTTTATTAAATTGACTCCCAGGTATTTTATTTTTTGGGGGGCTATTGTGAATGGGGTAGTTTTCCTAATTTCTCTTTCAGAGGATTCATCACCTATGAATAAGAATGCATTAGATTTATGAGTGTTGATTTTAGATCCTGCTACTTTACTGAATTCATTTATGAGTTTTAGAAGTTTTCTGGTGAAACTTTTTGGCTTCTCTAAATATAGAATCATATCATCTGCAAATAGTGATAGTTTAAGTTCTTCTTTTCCTATTTGAATCCCTTTCGTCTCTTTAGTCTGTCTAATTGCTCTGGCTAGAATTTCAAGGACAATGTTGAATAAAAGCAGTGAAAGAGGGCATCCCTTCCTTGTTCCAGTTTTTAGAGGGAATGCTTTCAGTTTTTCTCCATTTAGAATGAGGTTGGCCTTGGGCTTAGCATAGATAATCTTTGCAATGTTGAGGTATGTTCCTACTATCCCTATTTTTTTCTAGAGTTTTGAACATGAAGGGGTGCTGCATTTTATCAAATGCTTTTTCTGCATCTATTGAAATAATAATGTGGTTCTTAACTTTAAGCCTGTTGATGTGGTGAATTACATTTATAGATTTCCAGATGTTGAACCAACATTGCATCCCTGGGATGAAACCCATTTGATCTTGGTGCACTATCTTTTTAATATGTTTTTGTATGCAATTTGCTAAAATTTTGTAAGGATTTTTGCATCTATGTTCATTAGGGATATTGGTCTGAAATTTTCTTTTCTTGATGTGTCTTTTTCTGGTTTTGGTATCAGGGTGATAATGAGTCTGGAAGGGTTCCCTCCTCTTTTACCTCATGGAATACTTTGAGGAGTATGGAATGAGTTCTTCTTTGAAGGTCTTATAGAACTCAGCTGAGAATCCATCTGGCCCTGGGCTTTTCTTGGTAGGTAGGCTTTTGATGACTTCTTCTATTTCATTGCTTGAAATTGGCCTTTTTAAATTGTGTATGTCCTCCAGATTCAGTTTGGGTTGGTCATATGTCTCTAGAAACCTATCGATGTCTTCAAGATTATCTATTTTGTTGGAGTATAGATTTTGAAAATAGTTTCTAATTATGTTTTGTACTTTGATAGACATCGTGATAGTTCCTTTTTCATCTCAAATTTTAATAATTTGAGTCTTCTCTCTCCTTCTCTTTGTTAGTGTGGCTAAGGGTTTATCAATTTTGTTTATTTTTTAAAAGCACCAACTCTTTGTTTTGTCAATTTTTTGAATAGTTTCTTTTGTTTCAATTTCATTGATTTCAGCTCTGATTTTAATTTTTTCCTGTCTTCTACTACTTTTGGTGCTAATCTATTCTTCTTTTTCTAGGGCTTTGAGCTGTAATGTGAGGTCATTTATTTGTTCACTTTTCATTCTTTTATTGAATGTGCTCCATGCAATGAATTTTCCTCTTAGTACTGCTTTCATAGTGTCCCAGAGATTTTGATATGTTGTATCTTTGTTCTTGTTTACCTCTATGAATTTTTTTTATTTCCCCCCTGATGTCTTCTGTTATCCATACATCATTCAATAGTGTATTATTTAATTTCCAGGTGTTATAATAGTTTCTGTTTTTTATTTTATTATTGATTTCTAATATCATTCCATTATGATCTGACAAAATGCAAGGTAGTATCTCTATCTTTTTGTATTTGCTAAGAGTAGCTTTGTGGCATAACATACGGTCTATTTTAGAGAAGGATTCATGTGCTGCTGAGAAGAAAGTGTATTCACTTGTTGGTGGATGGAATACTCTATGTATGTCTTTTAAGTCTAAATTATTGATTGTGTTATTGAGATCCATGATTTCTTTGTTCAATTTTTGTTTGGAAGATCTGTCCAATAGTGAGAGAGGTGTATGAAAGTCGCCTAGTATTATTGCGTTATGGTCTATTTGGTTCCTGGAATTGAGAAGTTTTTGTTTAACATACATGGATGCACTATTGTTTGGGGCATAAATATTAATGATCATTATGTCTTGTTGATTTATGTTTCCCTTAAGCAGTATGAAATGACCTTCTTTATCCCTTCTGTCTAATTTTGGCTTGAAGTCTGCTTTATCTGAAATGAGAATGGAAACCCCTGCTTTTTTACTGAATCTGTGTGTGTGGTATGTTTTTTCCCATCCTTTCACCTTCAGTCTGTGGGTGTCCTTTTGTATGAGATGAGCCTCTTGAAGGTAGCATATTATTGGGTCTTTCTTTTTAATCCAATCTGCCAGTCTATGTCTTTTGATTGCTGAGTTTAGGTCGTTAACATTTAGGGCTATTATTGAGATATGACTTGCATTCCTGGTCATTTTGACTTATTTTTAGCTTTTACCTTGACTAGGTTTCTCCTTTGGCTATTCCTTTAGGGTAATTCCTCCCTTTGCTAGGTTACATTGTTGTTTTTCATTTCTTCCTCTTGGAATATTTTGCTAAGAATGTTCTGTAGTGCAGGATTTCTATTTGTGAACTCTTTTAGCTTTTGTTTATCATGGAAGGATTTAATTTCATCATCAAATCTAAAGGGAAGTTTTGCTGGGTATAAGATTCTTGGTTGGCATCCACTTTCTTTCAGAGCTTGAAATATGTTGCTCCAGGTCCTTCTAGCTTTTAGGGTCTGGACTGAGAAACCTGCTGATATCCCTACTAGTTTTCCCCTGTATGTAATCTGATGCTTTTCTCTCACAGCCTTTAAAATTCTATTTTCATTTTGTATGTTAGGTATTTTCATTACAATGTGCCTCGATGTGGATCTGTTGTAATTTTGTGCGTTTGGTGTCCTGTAATCCTCTTGTATTTGATTTTCCAACTCATTCATCAGATTTGGGAAATTTTCTGATATTTCATTGAACAGATAATTCATTTCTTTGGTTTGTATCTCTGTGCCTTCCTCAATCCCAATAATTCTTAAATTTTGTCTTTTCATGATGTACCATATTTCTTGGAGGTTCTGTTCATAATTCCTTACCATCTTCTCTGTTTGGTAGACTGTTTTCAAGATTAAATACTTTTTCTTCATTGTCTGAGGTTCTGTCTTCCAAGTTATCTAACCTGTTAGTTGTGCTTTCTATTGAGTTTTTAATTTGGTTTATTGTTTCCTTCATTTCAAGGATTTCTGTTTAGTTTTTTTTTTCAGTACTTCTATCTCTTTATTGAAATGATTTTTTGCTTCCTGCGATTGCTCTATTAGCTGATTATTCATAGCCTGCATTTGTCTCTCATCACATCATTCACTTCTCGAATCATTTTAATCATGTACACTCTGAATTCGCTTTCTGACATTCCTTCTACCATGTCATCATTGGGTTCTATTGGTATAGCATCTAGGTTTGTTTGGGACACTTTCTTCCCTTGTTTTCTCAGGTTGCTTATGTATCTTCCTTTCTAGCAGTGTAAATCAGAGATATTGCAGTTTCCCTTTAAAGATTTATCAAGTCCCTGCAGATTTTCAATACCTCACTTTGAGGAGATTAATATTAGCAACACACCATATAAACAATATGCGTCCTTAATCCATATATACCCTATTTAGATATCAACTGTTGTCATAATATACAGAGATGGGTTTACCTTATTATCTACAGCAAAACCAATAGGTTTGAACACAATTTCAAATGGTGGAAAAAGAGGATGAGGAGTGGTGTAGAATATAACATTAATGAGATGGGAAGTGAGTCTATAGAGGTATTATGTCGTAGGAATAGTGAAAGCGGGATTAAAAGAAATAGGTTATCAGCATGAGAAAAGAGAGTCACCAAGGAAACAGAGAAATAGGATGATAGAGTGATGAGAATATTAATAAAAGAAAAAAGTGGGAATATAGTAGGTATAATAGGAATACTCATAATACTATTTTTAAAAAATTCTGCAATAAAATTATACTGTACTGTTCAAGCCTCCTATTTTTCAGTAGTCTGTGACCTGAGAGGTGCTTGGTAATGTGGTGCTCAGGCCTGCAGGGAAGGTGGAGCGTCAGGGAAGGTAGAGCGGCTGGTCCTCTGGGCTCCTCCCAGCTGGGTCTGGCCGTCTGGAGCAGGCCTGGTCTCTGGCCTGCGGGGAAGGTTGAGCAGTAGGGAAGCAGAACGCAAGTTTGATTGAACACATGAAAATCAATAAATGTAATTCTCCACATAAATAAAGTTAAGGTCAATAATCATATGATTATACCAATAGATGCAGAAAGAGCATTTGAAAATTACAGCTCCCATTAATGTTTAAAGCACTAGAAAATCAAGAGATAAAAGGGAAGTACTACAACACTGTAAAGTCTACATATGACAAACCCAAGGACAACCTCATACTGAAAGGAGAAAACCTGAAAGCATTTACTGTAAAAAAAAAGAACAGTCAAGGATGCCCACTCTACCCAGTCCTAATCAACTTAGTACTTGAAACTCTATCCATCGCAATTAGGAAAAAGAAGGAAATTAAGTGTTATGAATAGGAAAAGAACTAGAATTATCTGGCAATGACAGGATTATATTTAGAGAACCACAAAAAGTCTATCAGAAGACTTATAGAATGGTAAACAAGTTTAATAAAGTACCAGGGTACAAAATCATCATAAACCAATCCTATATTCCAATAATAAATTTCCAATAATAAATCTGCTGAAGAAATTAGGAAAGTTATTCCCTTCAAAATAACCACAAAAAACCATTTTGGAATTTATCTAATGAAAGATATAAAGGACCAATATAATGAAAGCTTTAAAACACTGAAGAAAGAAATTGAAGAAAATCTTAGAAGATAGAAAGACACCTTATAATCTCGAATAGGCAGATTAACATTATCAAAATGGTCATACTTCCAAAAGCATTATTCAGATTCAATGCAGTCCCTATTAAAACAATGATATTTTTCAGAGAACTAGGAAAAAAAGTTCTAAAATTCATTTGGGAAAATAGGAAATCCAATTCAACTCTGAGTCTCCTAGAGATCAGAGCAATATAGGAAACATATTATAATTTAATACTTCCTAAATGTTGATAACCTCTTCAACAATATACAAAAAACTACACAAGATAAAACTTAGCAATCTTGCATTTTCCATTCAACTAGGAAGTGCAGAAGGCATGCTTGACTGTGGAATTTTGAGATAGTTACATAGGCACTGGTGATTGTCAATATTTTAGACCATTTGTTTGCAAAAATCATCTGCATAAGTTGCATAACTGCTGTTGCTGTTACTTTTCATTTTTATTGTGGCTATTTATTATGTGGCAGCATTGCACAATGCAAGTTATTTTACTTATTATGTTTGTAAGAAAAAATATTTATACTTACCATCCCCACTTCTCATTAAAACCAATGTCAAAAACAAAATGACTGGACTTTGATACAGCAAGCCTGTGGGCTTAAATCCCTCACTGCTTTTAAGCACCTTTGTACTCTTTGTGAGTCACTGTGTTGCCTTGAAAATGGAGACTACAATACATACAAAACGGCATTTTTGAGGGTTCAGGGGTATGAAATTTGGTGGAATGAGACAGACATCATTACCCTATGTACATGTATGATTACATGAATGGTGTGAATCTACATTGTGTGCAACCATAGAAACAAGAAGTTGTACCCCATTCATGTATATTGAATCAAATGCGGTCTGTAAAAATAAAAAATGGCATTTTGATGCTAATAAGATATAGAGAAAAATCATAATAGTATGTGAGTCATAGTGATTTCCTAATGCATTTTTTTCACTTTGAGACATTTTACCCTTGTTTTCCTGCATTTCAATTATTTTAGGTGCAATTTTATTTCCTTTTTTAAAAGTAAACCTTGTTTGAAATTTCCTTAGGTTTCAAAAATATTGTTTTAAGGAAAAGCTCACATATATTTGAAAAATCAATGCAGGGAACTTCCATGCAACCACTATCTAAATTCTCCCAATATAATCATGTATATAATAGCTATCAAGAACAACATGGAGAACAAAATTGTATCTTTGTTTATCATTTCAGATGTAAGAGTACATGATCACCTGACTCCATTCTTCTAGGTCTGCAGTGGGCATCACATCATGATGGAATAAGGTGGCAGAAAAAATTTGTTCACATGACAGTCAGGAATTAGGGGAAGAATCCAGGGACAAGATAAAGTCCAAGTATGTACACCCAGTGACTTACTTTATCAACCCATGCCCCAACTGCTGACTGTTAATGTATGAAATGCACAGTGGTATAGTACTCGGCCACAAGAAAAAATGAAAGTATGGCATTTGCTGGTAAGTGGGTGTCTATTATCAAGAATATAAGCAACAATAGGTGTTGGAGAGGATGTGGGGAAAAAGGTACACTCATACATTGCTGGTGGAGTTGCAAACTGGTGCAGCCACTCTGGAAAGCAGTATGGAGATTCCTCAGAAAAGTTGGAATGGGCCCACCATTTGACCCAGCTATCCCACTCCTCAGTTTATACCCAACAGACTTAAAATCAGCATACTACAGTGATGTAGCCACATCAATGTTCATAGCTGCTCAGTTCACAATAGCTAGATTGTGTAATCAACCCAGATGCCCTTCAATTGACGAATGGATAAAGAAACTGTGGTATATATACACAATGGAATATTACTCAGCCATAAAGAAGAATGAAATTATGGTGTTTGCTGGTAAATGGGTGGAATTGGAGAATATCATGCTAAGTGAAATAAGCCAATCCCAAAAAACCGAAGGCTGAATGTTTTCCCTGATAAGTGGATGATGATGCATAAGGTGTGGGGAGGAGTGGTGGGGGATGACAAGAGAATAATGGAGGAATGATGGGTGGTGTAGAGGTAAATGGGATGGGAGGGGGTGGAGGAAGGGAAGATAGTAGACTGAGACAGACTGTACTACCCTATGTATATGTAAGATTATATGAATCATGTGAATCTACATTGTGAAAAAAAGATATATTCCCTGCTGTATAATGATATCAAAATGGGTTCTACTGTCATGTGTAATTAAAAAGAACCAACAAAAAAGTAAAGAAAGAATCATTTTTAAGTTGAACAATAAATAATGCACTGCACCTAATACAGTGATAATACATCCCAGGACCTTTTGTGAATTTTCATGACAGGAGGAACAGATGGGAAAAAAACACAGAGATGAGAGTCATCTTGTGCAATAAAATGGAATTTGAGATAGTGCTATAGCACCTGGTAAGATAGATCAGGACAGAAAGATGGTCTGCAGCAGCACCCCCTTACAAAGTTTGAGGAAACTGAGCACAAAACACCATTTCTAGGAAATTGAATAATTAATTGGATCTATGAATTTCCACCCTATTCCACAACAACCCTCACTCCAAGATGGTTGAGGTCAATGTTCTCTGGTCTTCTAGCACTGAAAGTCGGGCTCATTTTCTATCTTAACATTTCCCTCTGTTTCTGAGTTGGCTATATTACACAGTTAAGTATTAACTTATTGCCATCAGAAATCATGATTATTGCTTTGTTGAATCCTTTGATTTTTCCTTTCAAAAATATTTTCATTGGTGGGCATGGTGGCCCATGTCTGTAATCCCTGCTGCTTGGGAGGCTGAGCCAGGAGGATCACAATTTCAAAGCCAGCTACAGCAGTTTAGTGAGGCTTTAAGCAACTTAATGAGTTGATATCAAAATGGGTTCTACTGTCATGTGTAATTAAATAAATTTATAAAAATAATAAATATAAACCTCCTAATCCCAGGAACCTATGAGTATGTGACCTTTCATGGAAAAAGAGACTTTGCAGATGAGAAGTCAAGTATTTTGAATGGGAAGATTTTTCTGGATCATCTGGGCATTGTCAAGTCCATCACAATGGCTTTTATGAGAGTTAGCAAAGAAGGTGGTGGTCAGAGTGGAGCTGTGACCATGGAGGCAGGTGTTGGGCTGATGCCTGATGAATCATGAAGAACACGTACATGAAGAACATGCCCAGTAGCTAAGGACTGCAGGCAACTCCAAAACCTGCAGGGGTGATATGGAATATGCTCGAGTTGAGCCTCCAGATAGGAGTAGCCCTGCTGGCATCTTGACCTTAGGTCTCAAGTCCCAATGGTTTTTTGAACTCAAGAATGACAAGAAAATATACTTATATTTTAGATGATACATTTTTGGTAATTTTCTATGGAATCAGCAGGAAATCAATACAATAAGAACAAGCCTTGCCCAAGGATCTGGGGTTGTATGGATGGATAAGATGTCCTCAGACTCACTTGCACATTCCCATATTCCTCTCACCTAGTCTTCTACATACTGTAAATAGTACTTAAATAGCCTTTATTTTTCTGAGTCAAGCATGGTTGAGAGCCTGGCCATCTCTGGTACTGCCATATCCTTACCATTGTGGAGATTTGGTAATGCAGTGTCCATAGATACATAGAAGGATTACCTTGTTTGATTCATATCAGTCTTTACTTTTGGTATCAAGTGCAATGTATGAAAGTTCAAGGTAATGATAGAACTTCCACTGTATAGTGGGCATCACCTTAGATGATGGGCATTAGTAATGTTGCAGTACTGTAAATATGGTCTGGGTCCTTGGACTCTGTGATGTCATCAATAGGTCATAATACACTGCAGAGGCCTTAGTGATATTTGGTCTCATAACAACCCTGATGCTGTACTGAGCACTGCTCAGGACAGTGATTTAGTGACCAGGTAGCCTAGCTCCATGTTATATGTTTTTAATCACCATCAGCTAATGTTTGCAGAGTTGAGCTTCTGGAGAACATTACCTGATCTGAGTAATTCTCTGAAGAGTATCACCATGAAGAGAAGGTAAAAGAGGAAATATCTGGAAAACTCATTCTTCCCTCAGCCTGCAAAGAAGTCAAGGGGTATGTGTTGTGATTTTCTCTGGGCCTAAGATAACCATAACTGCCTTCTACAAAGGAAGAAGGAAGGATTTCTAGTTAGTGGAAGAGGTGGGTAGGAGTGAGAGATAAAAAGAGCAGAAGTGACTTAAGGAGGGAATAAGGGAGAAAGGGGTGTTTTTCTTGTTTCTGAGGTCTTCCTGAGGGCCCAAATTGAGAGTAGAGCAAACATTTAGATGTTCCAGCTCTTGTCTCCATAGCTTTGAGCCTAAGCCACCTATACAAAGTCATTGTGTATCGGTCAATTTCCTTTCAATAGACCTCTTCATATTTATTTTGGAGAAATAATCTTGTAAATTTTCTAATAGTAATTCTTCCTCTTATTGAAGATGAAAGTGGCTCCTAGAAATGATGCAAAATTATTGAAAGAAGATTAGGCATTAAAGCTGGTTGTATAGGGGTTGGGGATATAGCTTAATTGGTAGAGTGCCTGCCTTGCAAGCACTAGGCCCTGGGTTCAATCCCCAGCACCACAAAAATAAAAAAATTTAAAAAAAACACGTTGCACAGGAATGTACATAAGTCATAGAATTTATATATTCAGGCATAAAAACTAGTTATTTTTTCAGACTCTAAAATAAAAATTTAGGGATTTTACATGAACATTAAAACAAAGGACATAAATACACAAACACTGCTTAACCATGATGATTGACTCTTTATAGAAAATGAGATAGTGATGGAAACATAGATTCACAGTAAACAAATGGCTTCTGGTCCATTTTTCAGTGGTGGAAGGGGACAAATTGGAGCCAATGCCAATATTCTAAAGTCTGGCTTATATTTCTGAGTACAATGTGATAGTCCAAACAAAAATTTCTAAGGATAATCTGATATATTCAATGAAGTTTTGTGGTGTGTTTCCCAATGGTCACATGAAGAGGCCTGGAGAGTGCATTTTGTTCACATGCCTTCAATAAAATCAAAACCTTATTCAAGATGCTACTAAGTGTAAACTGAGACATGCCAAGTACATACACCTATTCACATGTGTCCACACACCTCAAACACATAAATAGGCCAGGGGAAGATACTTGTTTATATCTACCAAAATTTTTCACTTATTATATACCAAGTATTTTGCCTCTCAAAAAACAATTTACACCATGCATTTGTAGGAGCAATCTAGGCAATAGTAACTATCCTGAGGAATCTCCTTCTTATTTAAGTAACAATTCATAACAGAGAAGAAGTTGGAAAGGACAATGGTCCTCCATGGCATAATTCATGTTTCATGATTCATGAACTGGGGTGGGGGAAGAAACTTTATAATGATGAGCATAGCTTTCTATGAACCTTGGGTTGTCAACATCACAGACACTAGAAAAGGAAAAAGCATGGAGAAGTGTGGAGTTCTGTGTGGCCATGCCTGGCAGAGGCACATGTCACTTCCACTTTCATTTGTAGAAAGCTTAATCACATGGTCACAGCTAAGTACAAGAATGCTGATGAGTATGACTCAGTAGTATGCCCAGGTTGAAATAAGATATCTAGAAATTTCTGATCCATTAACAAATATCACTTTGTGAAAATAGTCATCCATAGCATGCATTGACATAATAAATATTGCTATACATTAGTAGTAGGAATCAGTTTGTTCTCCATGCAGATGTAAACCATGCTTGTTCATTGAAAATATCCTGAGAGTAGACTCATACTATGTACATGAGGATGGTAAACACACATAAACACCACACAAGAACCACAACCCTTACTTGTGTTTACTTTCTCAGGCTGGTCGAATCTATAAAAAGTAACGAGTGAGAGCTGGGCTTGGTGGCACACGCCTGTAATCCCAGCACTTGGGAGGCTGAGGCAGGAGGATCGTGAGTTCAAAGCCAGTCTCAGCAACGTAGTGAGAACCTAAGCAACTCAGTGAGACCCTGTCTCCAAATAAAATACAAAATAGGGCTGGGGATGTGGCTCAGTGGTAGAGTGCCCCTGGGTTCAATCCCCAGTACCAAAAAAAAGAAAAAAAGTTAGGAGTGAGCCAACAGAACTCATGTTGGATTGTTAAAAGGTCATGAAAGTAGTATCATCTTCAAACAGGCTCACAGAGGTAGGACCTTCAGGAGCTGAACTTGGTAGACCTAGTCCAAGAACACACCACATCCATTTATTTTCATAGGTAATACAATCACGTTATTTCTTCATAGACCCATTTGCACTCCCTACTCTCTTCTCTCATTTCCCAACAATCTATCACATGCCTGTTAATTCTCCATGCTATTTTTTGTTGCACTCTTTAGACCAGAAGTAATGACTTTGATCATAGATGACCCTAAATTTATTGACTGTTTTTTTTTTACTTTATTCAATGAGAAATACAATGTACGTACATTGTATCTGGTTCTTTTCACCCATTAGATGTGAAAATGTCATCCATGCCCCTTATAACTCTAGATTGCTTATTCTCATTACTGCTTATGTTACATGAATAGAAATGAATGCTTCATGGACTACACATAGACCTATATTTTGAAAGCTCACATGATTTGGTTATACACATTGATTTTTATATCCTCATATTCTTTTTTCCCTCAGATTTCAAAAACATAATTGCTCACATCTCAGAGAGAATGTTTTAATTCATTACATCAAAATTCTAAACCACATAAAATGAACAGTACACATATGCAGAGAAACATGGAAGTCCTTAATCATGGGAAAATAAATCAACACACATAAATATGTGTCCAAATAAACACACACAGAGCACACACTTATTCCTGCTCAAACAAAGCTTCCAAATTCACATTTGCAAACAACCATTCAGTTACACATTAAATGCTGACCCAGTTTTAACCAATGTACTATGAACTCATACACAGTGAACTCACTCTTTCACCACATTTGACTGCTATGTGTAAATAGCATACATGTCAGAAACTTGCATGAGGGATCTTGGTGCTCTTGGACAATTAAAGAATGGGTGTCATGCTTGGTTAAAATATTTAAAACTATCAGTAACAGAAGATCATACATATTTAATGATGTTAAAATCCAAATTTTATCAAATGTTTGGTTTGAGGATTGGATCTGTAGAATATGAGATGAAGACAATGAAAATATAAAAATATGGAGGAAGATGAACAAAACCCAAGATATTAATCAAGGTTAGTGGGTATATGGAGTGTCGATGGCATGGTCTATGTGGAAGCAGAGTACCGAAACATACCAATTTCCTGTCCAAGCCATAGGCCACTATACAGAAAAAAATAAGGATTTGGGTGTGATGGATTGGAAAAGTAGGGTGGAGTACAAATGCTAGGAGGTGAATAGTTGTTTTAGCTTATAGTATTGTCCCTAAAGGAAGCCTAGAGTTTACTCAGGTATTTTGATACTTCCTGGTATGCAAAATTGCCCTGGAAATCAAAAAATGTAGTGGGTGGTCCTCTAGGCTCAATGTCAACAGAGTTTTCAAACCAAAATTTGGCAACATAATGGAAGTGAATAGTTTTCTTATCACATAAACTTTTGCTTTTTTAAAAATTTCTTTTAATTAGTTATACATGATAGTAGAATGCACTTTGATACATCATATATAATGGAGTATAATTTCTCTTTCTTCTGGTTATACATGATGTAGAATCAAACTGGTCATATAGTTATATATATAGTGCATAGGGTAATAATGTCAGATTCATTCTACTATCATTCCTACCCTCATACCCCTCCGTGCCCTTCACTCCCCTCTACCTAATCTAGAGTAACTATATTCTTCTCTAGCCCCTCCCCTTCTCATTGTAAATTAGCATCCACATATCAGAGAAAACATTCGGCTTTTAGTTTTGGGAGATCAGCGCATTTTGCTTAGCATGATATTCCTCAGCTCCATTCATTTACTGGCAAATGCCATAATTTCATTCTTCTTTAAGGCTGAGGAGTATTCCATCATATACATAAACCACATTTTTAATCCATTCATCTCTTGGAGGGCACCTAGGTTAGTTCCACAATCTAGCTATTGTGAATTGAGCTGCTATAAACATTAATGTGGCTGCATCACTGTAGTATGCTGATTTTAAGTCCTTTGGGTATAAATGTAGGAGTGGAATAGCTGGGTCAAAGGAGGTTCCATTGCAAGTTTTCTGAGGTCTCTCCATACCACTTTCCATAATGGTTACATGAATTTTCATTCCCACCAGCAATGTATGAGTGTACATTTCCCCCCACATCCTTGCCAATTGCTATTGTTGCTTTATTCTTGGTAATAGACATTTTAATTGGAGTGAGATGAAATTTTAGGGTAGGTTTGATTTGCTTTTTCTAATTACTAAAGATGTTGAAATTTTTTCATATATTTGTTAATCGATTGTATATCTTCTTCTGTGAAGTGTGTATTCAGTTCCTTAGCCCATTTATTGATTGTTTTGTTTTGGGTTTTGTGTTTTTGTTTTTTTTTTTTTTTTGGTGTTGTCTTTTGAGTTCTTTTTATTTCCTGGAGATCTCTGTTCTATCTGAGGTGCATGTGGTAAATCTTTCTCCCATTCTGTAGGCTCTCTCTTCATGCTGTTGATTGTTTTGCTGAGAAGAAGCTTTTTAGTTTAAATCTATCCCATTTGTTGATTCTTGATTTTACTTCTTGCACTTTGAGTCTTGTTAAGGAAGTCATATCCTAAGCCACCATGGTGAAGATTTGGGCCTACTTTTTCTTCTGTTAGGCACAGAGTCTCTGTTCTAGTGCCTAAGTCTTTGATCCACTTTGCTTTGTTTCATGCAGGGAGAGAGATAGGGGTTTAATTCCATTTCGTTGCATATGGATTTCTAAATTTCTCAGCACCATTTATTGAATAGGCTATTTTTTTCCAGTGAATACTTTTCGTACCTCTGTCTAGTATAAGATAACTGTATTTATGAGCTTGTTTCTGTGGTTTCTATTTTATACCATTGGTCTCCATGTCTGTTTTGGTGCCAATATCATGGTATTTTTGTTACTATGGCTCTGTAGTATAGTATAAGGTCTGGTATTGTGATGTCTCTTGCTTTGTTCTTCTTCTGAGGATTGCTTTATCTATTTTGGGATTTTTATTTTTCCAAATAAATTTCATGATTACTTTTTCTAGTTCACATAAACTTTTTTACTATTAGGAATGGAACTTTACTGGATGGTACGCAGGCCATTCCAAATGAAGGAAGTCTACTCCAAACCCCTAAATGCAATGATAATATATGGTGAATATATGTTAGCTTTTTGGCAAAATATGCAATTTATTTTCTACAATATTTAAATAGCATTATCTGTTTTTAGAGTTCAGAACATGATATTCAGAAAAAAATTTGAGTAAATATTCATGATATTTGTTTCATTTTCTTGGAGCTTCCAACATATACATGTATTATCCAAATTAACTGTTTTCATTGGAGGACAAAGCTTTGGTCTTTGAGGGAAAGTGTTCATTCTATGACTTGGATAAATTCTCCGGTGTCTCCTCTTTCTATTTACACATTCTCTCATGCTTTCAAGGGGAAAAGTAGAACAGCAAAGTTTAAGTAGAGCAGGAGACTGGGAATCAGAGTGCATCTGAAGAAACCCGCTCAGCATCTCTGCTTAGTTTCAGAACAAAGGTGTAGTTTGGACCCAGTCCTATCTTCACTTCCTCTCTCCTTCGTTAGGAGTCTATATTTCTGTTTCTGTCCCATCAACAGAATCTCATCAAAAATATTTTTTCATTTTATGTTGGAAGGGGAGAAACTGTTTATGTTTTGTAGAGAAAATGTCATGTGAGAGGAGAAGAGGTGAATTCATGAGAACAGAGTTCACAACTTGTATTGCCAGTCAGACTTAAAAGACAACAAAAATTAAGCCATGCCTAGTAGTACCCTAATAATGCCTGGTATGTAAAAAGTTAGAAGAACCATGACATTTCAGTCATCCTTTCAACATTCCTATAGACAATGACTTTTCAAATATGAGTTAGCAATCTTTAAGTACAAAACATGTAACTAAAATGTAGATCCTCCAAATACAACAAAACAATTTAAATGTAGGATGACATATTAATCTATAATTTTGTTGGATGGCACATTAGTATGTTTAAATCTACTGGGAATGTAAAAAAATCCAAAAAACTATCAATTTTAAAAATTAAAACTTTAAGAAATAAGTAATATCATCCTAAAAAATTTGTTATTTTTTGAATGAATTAAAACATCTCATAATTCTCACATGGTTGGACTCTGGGCCCAAAATGTACAACAAATAGGAATTCCAAGATGAAAGCATCTTATCTTTCAAATACTATATTATGAATTTGTGGATATATGGCTCAAATCTTTGGAAGTACGGATGAAGAAAAAATCAGAAAAATTTGAGATGTTTTGATGCATTTGAAATTTCTGATATATGTAGTATTGATTCAAAGGGACACAAAATATGCAAGAAAAAATAACCACTCAGAATGTGTTTTTAAGTTGGAAAATCTTTGTTATATGGCGAGTACAGAAGAGAAGCTCAGAACCCTCAGACGGACACTGTGCAGGTCTGAGAATGGTCCCACCACTGATAAGGCCAAATGATAACTGGCCTTGTTATCTCTACTAACTCTCATGTTAGTAGAGAGTAAATATGAGTCCCCAATGGGAGCTCTGACGAGTGTTGGAAGTGCATTATGGAGCCAGAAGCAGAAATCCCAATGGAGTCTCCTAATCAAGCTTAGAACCCTTCACTTCTCACAGGGCTCTGGTCCTACAGAGTTCTGGCAACAGGAGCCATGAGAGTAGACCCTTGGGAAACAAAGTGTTGGCAAAAAATGTCAATTGTTTTCTTTTACTATATTCTGTAAGACTATGTGAAATTTATACAGCAATGTACAGTTGACAACAAAAGCACATTACTTACACACCTATGACAATGTGTATGATCTTCTTATACACAGCACAAGAACCCTCATGTAGCATGATACATCATTCCACCAAATATATTTGTACACATAGTTTTGGAATTTTGAGGAGCATTCAGAGCATAATTTGCATAAGGACAAATGTCATGCATATTGTTTTATGTGGTAATTTTGGATGATTACTGAAAGTAAAAATATGACATTTTTTATTCCATTTCAATAATCCTCAGACTCAGATACACTCTACAGTGTGGACCTTCTGGGTTGGCCCAGGGTCAGACTATGAAAATCATTTCTGGGCCTCTTCAGTAGACAACCTACATTAGAGGGGCATGGGGTAGAGGAGAGGTGGGGCTTTGTCACTTTCTCCATAGGTATATGTATATATAATATATTATTTTATATTATATATTGTTAATATATTATGTATATATTTCATATCATATATTTCATATCATATCATATATACATATATATTTATATCATATAAATTTTTAAATATTTGTGTAAATATTTAATTCATAAATATAAATGTTTCTTTATGAACATTAATATAAAGTAGGGCCATTTTGACAAAGCTGTGCTGGTTCATGAGCATGGGCGTTCTTCCCATTCTCTTGTATATTCTCTGATTTCTTTCTTAAAGGCTTTATTTTTTTTATTGTAGAGTTCTTTCACCTCCTGGGTTAGTTTTATTCCTTCTGACTGAGGTGATTTTTTTCAAACATAATGCATGACTTACTTCCTCATCTCTTTCTAGCTATTTGAGTAATACCTGTCTATTGAGGACTTTCCAACCTCCCTAAACTTGCCTTTAAGCTGACTGCTGAATATATAAATATATGTCCCACACCAGTGCTATGTATTTGAACATCCTATGACATGTTTGCTATGACTTTCCAAAGACCATGCCTGATATATATTTCATCAACATATCATTTTATCCAGTATGTTGTAACAGAAATTTTTTAGTATCAATTATGTTCAAAGGACATAGTTAAAACAGTGCTTTTCCTTTTTTATTTTTGGCTGTCAATTTGACAGGGAATGTTCACCAATACCTCCTATGTCCACACCTCAGCAGAGAAGCCATTTTGGGAGTTGATTCTCTCCACTTCCACATCTGTAATGCAGTCTAAATAAAAAAGTCCTCTTAATAAATAGATTAAAGGTCCCAGTGGTCAGTTTGTCATTCTTTGTCTACTATGGATCATAGAAGTATTTAGGGAAAAAATAATCTAAGACTCCATGGTCCAGAAAACCACAAGAGGAGGATCAAAGTAGTATTAATATCAGAATTAGTCAGCAGGAAGCTATCGCTAGAATAAGTGACTGACTGCTGCTGCTTCATTAGGTCTCCATGGAGATTTAGATCACAAATCTCACTTCAAATGTTAGGATAATCGGTGTTGGCATTAAGGGACTGTAGTAGAACAAGAATAGGTATTTTAGTCAGCATTTTTGATAAAAAGACCTGACAACAATTTTAGGAGGAAAAGTTTATTTTGGAATCCACAGTTTCAGAGGTCCTAGTACATAGATTCCTGACCCCATTATTTTTATTCTGAGATAAGGAAGAACATCACAATAAAAGTGTGGCAGAGGAAAGCAGCTCAGAACATGAAAATTAGAAAGTAGAGAGAAAGAGTGATCCACACAATAAGGAATAAATATAAGCCCCAAAGCACTCATTGACCCACCTCTACCAGCCACTGTATATAGTTACTACCCAGTTAATTAATCCAAGTGTTGTAACACTAATTAATTTGAGGCCCTCATGACCCAAACATTTCATCTCTGAACTTGCTTGCAGTGTCTCACACATGAGCTTTTGGAGGGACACCTCAAAAATAAAACATAACAATAGGGGCATATGTATTTTCCTTATGTACTCAATGTCTTATACACATTAATTAATTTCATCTTTACAAACATCCTTTTACTTAGGTGCTCTTCATTCTGATGTTCAGATCAGGAAATGGAGGCAAAACAACTTATTTATGCATGGTCACACAAAAGGAAGTAGCAAAACTGAAAATAATCCCAAATCTAACAGACTACAAAGCCAACACAATCAACTACATTCCGAGTCAAGCAAAGTACCTTTATTTGTCATTTATCATGTATCCACAATTGGAATGCTTTTGTTCTTTTATTTCTCAAATATTCCTACTGAGGATGAGTACATATTGATTGATTATCTCTAAGAAATTTGGCCCTTATAACATTTAACATTTCAACCAATAATTTCTTGATCTTGCATCAAATGTCCAGAAATTTAATATATACAATTAGATTATTTGAATAACATGAGCTTAAATTATTCAAATTTTTATATTACTTTTTTCAGGGACATTTGTACCAAGATTCAAAAATAAGCCATTAGTTTATTTTTACTTCTTTCTCTGGTTGCTTCCACACACATATTACAGGCACAAACACATTTTTTCCACATTTGGGCCACATCCTTCTTATACTAATTATAGTTTCCTTATTCTAGATACAGCGTGGTGTATTCATTGAAAACCCTCCATACTTACAGACTAACTATATTTTTCTCATTTTCTCAGTTAGCTCTTTAATAATGAAAAATAAAAAAGTGTCTAGAATCTTGTTTTCTCTCATATCTAAAACCTATTACTTGAACCACAAAGTTGATGTAGGAAGAATACAAGATCTTTTGTGATCACACATTGTTATATTACAGAGGTACAAATTATTCCCAGTTTAAACAGGCAGATACTTTACCATTCTCTGCTCTGTTTTTCTAGCAGCCTTCATAGTCTACGTGCCAGGTACGAACACTCTCACCTTATCCTCTATGGATACACTCCATATTACTCATTACTGAAAGTATGTTTCCCACACACCATGCTGATAACATTTCTTGAGAACATGTAGATTTAATGCCTTCATAACACAGTCATTGTGAAATATAAATATTTTTATTCCGTTCTCTTTTAAAATAATGTCACCAGAAAAAATTGACACTGGATTTGTCTGTACTGAATTGTTTTTGTGTTCCACTATCCTCATTGTTATTCCTAATTAGACTGAAGGTGATACAAATTATAAAAAACATTAAAGCCTCACATTTGCCTTCATCTTAGTTATGATTATAGCTGCGTAATAAGATCTGAGATTTACATATAAGTGCTGAAATTTGTCACTGTGTATCACTCTGCCCACTTCAATTTTGTTGGAATAACCTCTTTAAAGTTATTGTGACTTATTTTAATGTTTTTATGTATTTCATTTGATTAAAATATTGACTGATTATATGTAATTTTCCAGTTTGCATGTATGGCATGAAGATAATACCATACATATAAAGCATATCTTGCCCCTTAGGAATTTTTTTGTCAGAGAAATGCAGACAAGTGTATGGTGCTTATAATATCATTTGATGTACTTTGAAATAGTGATTGTCCACTGTGAAAATCAGCATAGAGTTTCCTAAAAAACTAGGAAGGGAACCGCCATGTGACATACCTATACTACTTTTTACTGTTTATCCACAAGAATTAAACTCAGTACAGTATAGGAATAATGCATACCCGTGTTTAGAGCTATACAATTTACAATAGCCAAGTTATGGAAACAGTCTAGGTGTCCTTGATAGATGAAGGGGTAAAAAATGTGCATAGTGGGCTTTTATTCACTTATAAGGTATAACAAAATGATGTCATTTACAAGAAAATGGATGGGACTTGAAATATTTATGTTAAGCTAAATAAGCCAGACTCAGAATGCAAAGCATCATATACCCTTTCTCATAAGTGGATCATGAAGTGATAAAAGGAAATAAAGGAGGTTTGGAACTCATGAAACTAGAATGGAAACCAATAGAGTAGAGGAAAGGAACAAGATGGAAGAGGAGGGAAAAGGAACTAGGGAATGAAATTGGCCAATTATGTTGTGTGCTTGTGTAAATACTTAAAGACTTGAAGCAAACCATGATGTATAATTATGGTGCATCAATGAAATACTAATTTAAAAATTGTGCAGTCTCTTTTGTAAAATGTTTGGAATTTCAAAAACTGAAGAGGAATTATCAGATAGAAAAAATAGTGGTTGGTCTAATATGGTATTAGACCTCAGTAGGATGGCATCTAGCTAGATTTGGGGAAAAAAGAAGGTACACTGGAGGAATTAATAGCTAATAGGGAGAATCTCTTTGATGGGAATTCAAAAACTCTCAGGTTTACAAGTTTTTTCAGTAACAAAATATAAACCAAATGTCGGTTCATTTTTCAAATGTGCAAAATCAATACAGTAATTTATGAGAGCCAATGTATAAATATTTTAAAATATTATAAAATCTGTAACTTACATTCACTCTTGGGCTATTACCTCCATCAACACCACTTGAGGGTGATTGATGATGAAAGTAATTTCATAATGCCTGCCTTGAACACTTTTTCTATAGTTCAACATGAGGTATATTTTAAGTTCTTCTTTTCCTTCATGAACTAATTGTAATTTGAATCATAATTATTAAACTTTCTTAGTGTTCTTAATTAGACACTTTCAAGACACTACAATTATAGCATAATTATTTGACAGAAAAAATTGTTAACATAATTTGCCTTTCACTAAAAAAATCATATGCGCCTTAACTTTCCTCTGCAATGCTTAAACTGATCACCAGCTCTTTTTAATGCCTTTGCCTCTACTCAGTATGCATGTAATTTTGACTAATTTCCTCTGTTCTACACTATAGAAAAAGCCACCTTCTGATGCTCATCAAGCTTTGTAATTGTTTCCATTTGATTCTTTTTTTGGTGGGGGGGGAGTCTGGGGATTGAACCCAGGGCCTTGTGCTTGCAAGGCAGGCACTCTACCAACTGAGCTATATCCCCAGCCCCTCCATTTGATTTTCAATGAGGTCTTGTGACCATGAGGCCATGATTACAGTTTCCTGTACTCTTTTCTCTCTTAAATGATGGGTTTTTTCCCCTTCTGGAGGGGATTGATGTCATTTAACATCATCTCTCTCATTATACAGTTTTATAACTGCTATAAAAATACAAACCAGGTGTTTTATAAACAACAGACCTTGATTTCTTACCACTATAGATGTTGAGAAGTTCAAGATCAAAGTACTGACAGATCAGTCACCAGTGAGTGTGCACTTCCTGTTTCATAATTGGCACACTCCTGCTGTTTCCTTACATCATGAAAAGGGTAGAGGTTGCTCTTACACATCCTACATAAGGACAATAACCTCAATGCTGAGGATAGTATTCATGGCTCACC
>JAJEJO010049485.1:0-95302 GCA_020662805.1 Glaucomys volans
TCCCCTTACTGAGCCCCGCTCCGCCCCACCCCGCCCGAGGGGCCCCCGGAGCTGTGTAGCCCGGGAGCATCGCGGCACCTGTCTCACTCGGATTTCCCCCACTTCCACACGTGTGAGATTTCACTGTTGCAATGGTTCTGCACTCATTTGGTGGGTGGGAGATCCTAGATACTTCACATCTCTTGATCCATAAGGTTTTCAGGCATCGGTGAAGAACTTCAGACCTGAGTCTTAAATGTTCTCTTGCTTCCTATCCCTTGAGCCAAGGGCTGGTTCTTGGAATTTTCTTTCCGTGCACCCCAACGCCGGTCTCATGGTTGGTTAGACGGGTCTGTAAATGAGCGAATGGGAGAGAAGTCCATCTTGTCCCCAATTATTCTATACAGGCCGGCGTGCCTCCTGGCCTCTGTTAAGAATGGTTCCAAACCTACTGTCCTAATAGAAGTCAGTCTGCTTGGACAATTTTTTAGTTGTTTGGTTCACAGTCTACAGCAAAGCATCTTTTCTTGTGTCCAAGATAGGATAGTCTCTGCTGAGTATCTTTGGTAATGTTCCTCCCTTAGGTATCTCTTCAACTGCGGAGAAGGTGTCCAGAGACTCATGCAGGAACACAAGTGAGTCAACAATTTGCTTTTGGGATACAGGTGACTATGGGACTTGAAAACTGAGATGAGAGGTGTCGTAGAAATGGTCTTTGGTCAGTCCATTTTCTGTTACTGAAAGGTTTTCTCTTTCTTAGACTGAAGGTTGCTCGCTTAGACAACATATTCCTGACACGAATGCACTGGTCTAATGTTGGTGGATTGTGTGGTGAGTATGTTCTTTGTAGGCCCAGAGGAGCTGGAATTTTTTTAAATTTTTCTTTTTTTTTTATGCCAGCCCAGTCAGCTGCAGTACAGAGCATCAAAATCTGTGATTCAGAGTCAGGTGTGGTGGCAGATGCCTGTAATCCTAGCTACTAGAGAGGCTGACACAGAAGGATCACAAGCTTGAAGCCAACTTCAGCAACTTAGCAAAACCATATCTCAAAATAAAAAGGTCTGGGATGTAGGTCAATGATAGAGTGCTTCTGGATTCAATGACCATTCCTACAGATGGAAAGCTGTGACTCATTAGGGCAGATTTTAATGTGGATACTGCCTCCCAGTGTTAGTATTCACATGGTTTCTTGGGTTGCTATGCCAGAGGTTTAACTGAAGAGGGTAGTGGTAGTGATTAAAGTAGATATATTTATTTCTTATGAACAGCATCAGCAGCTGTACTTAGTCATGCACTATCCAGAGTATCTCATTGTTCATGTCCATTGACTGAGAAGATCAAGACTGTTTTGCAGCCAAATTCTGTAAGCCTGGTAACGTGGGTAGGAAGGAGTGATATACTAGACTGGTCCCTATTTTCAGAGCTGCCTGGGGTGATGTACATGAGGTATCTGTGATGGAAACCATAAGGCAGTCCCTTCACTTGTACAACTGTAAGAATGAGTGCCTCTGAAAACTTTATATAGTGGATGCCACACTGCCTTATCCCTATATCAACTTTGTCCATTCCAGAGGCATTTTGGGAAGTGTTGGTGTCCCTTGTCCCTCTAGCTAGCATCACTTCCACTCTCCCAAGTGTTGCCTAATGACTATATAGAGTGAGGACATATCTAATGACTGTTTAGAAGCTGAAATTAGGACACATAGATGAATAACTACATAAGTAAGGGGTGCTGCTCTGCCTGGTAGTAACTACAGGTCAAGTTGTTCAGAGATCTTATTGTATTCATCCTTTTTAGGAATGATTCTTACTTTAAAGGAAACTGGGCTTCCAAAGTGTGTACTTTCTGGACCTCCACAACTGGTGAGTCTCTCCCGACTCACCTATCAAAACCAACTCCTCCTTTCTTAGTGTTTACAAGAATATTCATTTTTGCAAATCAGCCTTCTGCCTTCTAGATATAACTGGTAATGCCGTAAACATGTCACCTGTCAAGTTAAAAAAAACTCAAATTCAAACCCTTATCAACTCTCTGACCTTGAGTGAGTTATTTGCCTCTCTGAGCCTCAGTTTCTTCATCTGTAAAGTGGCTATATTTCATAGAGATTAAATGAGGTAACATATATCAAGCACTAAATCACATTTAGATGTTTGGTGCCAAGTAGGTACTTAATAAATTATGATTTTTATTTTTTATTAAATTTCAGACATCTTCATACCAATCAAGTTCTATTAATACTATTTCCAAAATAATGCCTGAATTCCATTCATTTGTTTCCATCTCTTTGAGGCCTTCATTATCTGTCAGCCACATCTATCTAACCACAGTAGTCTTCCATTTCTGTTCTTGCCTCCTCATAATCCATCTGCCACATAGTAGCTAGAGGGACCTCTTTCAGATGTAAATGCAGTCACTTCCTAACCTAAAATGCTCTCCAATGTAATACAATCCACATGCCTTGATATGGTCTACAATTTCCATAGGCCCCCCAGCCCTTGTCCACATTTTATCTGTATTTGTCACCAAGCTATAACTACAAGGGCCAACTCTGTCCCACTGTCCCACCAAAGCTCCTGGCCATATCATACTATCCTCTATACATTAATTTATTCTGCCTCTTCTCATCCCTGCCTATATCCTTACCAAACATTAGGGCTCAGCCAAAAGGTCAATTCCTTCTGTCCTCTTTCCAGATTAGTTGGCCCTAGCCCTATGCATTTTTCATTTTTCCTGTAGAGCACAAAACCATAATTGCCATTAAGATGTTTGTATCATTATTTTTTTTCATGTTTGTCTCTTCAGTTAGATTCATGGGAGTAAGGGCTTATGTCCTTTGTACTGTTAAGCCTTGGCATTTAGTGTATAGTGGATACAGTAATTATTTGTATAAATTTCAAAATACTTATTTTATGTTCATTGATGATTCCATTTATATATTTAAATACAATGCAGTGTTCTATATTTGTTTAACTGCTCACTTTATTTTTATTTTCTTTCTTAGGAAAAATACATAGAAGCAATCAAAATATTTTCTGGTCCATTGAAAGGAATAGACCTGGGTATGTCCTTGACTGACTTGTTGTCTGATATTTCTTTCTCATACATGCTTTGCTTCTCACATTAGAATCCGTTAAAACCAGATTCAAATCTTAAAATCAAATACTTCATCTGCATGACATGGAAATTTAAAATATTGCTTTGTTGCACTTTCTGTTTCCTCATCTGATACCACAAAAATACTGGGTAGGGAGACAGAAGTACTTTAAAACATGTGTGCCTACACATGTGCTAGGCATGTTATGTTCTCCATGCAGGCTCCAAGTCCCCTTCCCTAGTCCAACAGGTGGTTCTTGGTGCTTTGAGTTCCTTGCAGGAGGAGTAAAGGTGTGAATGTTTTGTAGCCATCTTTATAAACCTTGGCCCCAGCTGTGTGGAGGCTCATAGTACTTGACTTCTGAGGATGCTAACAGGTACCTTATCCCAGAGCCACTGTGCATCTTTGGCTTGTTATTGCTTCTCTTTTATAGTCATACTATTCTTTTATTTCAAAATGTATACCAGCTCTTGAGATGATAGATTCTTTGGCATCATAATCCTGTATGTTAATATAGGACTCTTAAGTTTGAATACAGTATTGGTTTCTTTTTAAATTATTTTTTAATGGATAGTTACCAATGATCACAGCATGTCTTTTCATTTGGGTGTGTAAATATAAATGGTTGATGAAAATAGTTTTGTTTCTTTCCTAAAAAATGTTAATCTACTCAAATACTTTAGTTTTTGTGGCAGATTTCCACCAAAATTCAGGGGCTCATGGTTGCTGATCTTGAAAGTTCATTTTCACATGTTTTCACTAATATAATTGCTTTCCTGACTTGTGGTTTTCATGTAGCTGTGCGGCCCCACTCTGCACCAGAATACAAGGATGAAACCATGACTGTTCACCAAGTCCCCATATATAGTGAGTATAAAAGCCAGATTTCCCAGGGGGAGAAGGGTGTAGGTCTTTAGAAAGGAAAATGAGGGTGAAACCTAAAGCTTTTGAATAACTACTTTGGGCACTGTTTTGTGTTCTGAGCATGATTGGAAAATTTAGTTGAAGAATTAAGGTTTGGTTCTTGTTCTTAAGAAGCTTATATTCTTATATCTGTTGGATGTGTTGAACTCATGAATATTGATAATGACTGTGCATTGGAATATTCCATAATCAAGCACTGTCAGAAAGTAGGCTGCACTCAAATTTGCACATTCATTGCTTTGGGTTTGTTTGCTATGAATCTTAGTACCCTCCTTTCTTGAAAAGATCCTTGAAGAGATTTGCACAGGTCAGTATTTTTAAATGAATACCAATAACTGCAACCTAGAAGGGTGTTATCGGGATTCAGAAGCTCCTATAAAGTTCCTCAGGTACCAAAGCCAAATGGTATGGTTTGACTTGGGAATAGGGCCACTCTGCATGTCACTCTGGTCCTTGTGCCTGTTTAAACAGCCTGTGTGAGTTTAACCTATGTGAAAAGAGAATATTGACTAGTAAAGACATTTACTCAACAGTGCTAACTAGTATGATGCTTGCCAGGTGCTAAGAGGCTGCAGATGAGAACATCTATAAATGCAAGAGAAGAAATGAGGCCTATGCTGATCATAGGTAGAAGGGAGGGGAGAGGTGTGGCTCAAGCAATGACACAGTGCTTATAGATCAGTGAGAGAATGGTGAGAGTAGAACTTTTCTTGCCTAGCTTATTCCTCATCAGATGTCTTTGAACCCCTTCTGCCAACTCCTCACATAGGCCTGAGTTGTCTCTGTGGTTTCTTTCTAGCACCCTGTTCCTCCCTTCATATCATTTAACAGTTTTTATGTAACATGTTTTTGTTTGATCAATCTTTAACTGGTTCCATTTTTCTGATCATTGTTTTCTTGGTGCCCAGTGGGCCCTCTGAATGAACATACATGGAGAAGCAAACATGGGTTCTGTTGAGAGCAGCAGATGCATTTAGTTACTTAAAGCAGCGAATATTTTTTTCTTGACTTTTTGGACTTAACTCTCCCTCTCATGGAGATGAGTAACCTTTGGAGAGTTTGTTTATGGAGAGGATGATAAATGAACCAACCTACAGCCTACATACTTTTCAATCATCTTTTGTTATTGAATACCTACTGTAGGTAAGGCTCTGAGCTCAGAAGAAACATAAAGATGAGTAGGGCATAAGCCCAGAGACCTGTTAGACTAGTAACTAATTATTTGCTACTGTAGTAAAAGGCATGATGATCTGATTGGCCCACTTGCTTTTCTGTATGTGACCATTGGGATTTGGTACTGCAGTGTTTCATTTGGTGGTTTCCTGTACTGTCCAGGTGAACAGAGGTGTGGGGAGCGCCAGCTGTCAAAGAGCCCCAAACAGTCTACAGACTCAGGATCAACTGAAAATGAACAGAATTTTCCAGATGGCAATGGTATAACCCTGCCGGGAAAGGACTTATGTGTCTTAATGTATTTTTTTTTAAAGATTAATTTATGCTTAATCAACAAATAATAATTGTGTATATTTATTGGGTACAAGGACAAGTTTTGATAGATATTGAAAGATTTGATCGACATAGCCACCACATCTCACCAACCGATTTTTCTTGGGTGAAAAGAAGGTTCTTTATTTCTTTGAAATAAATAGTACATTATCATTAACTGCAGTCATGATGCAGTATAGCAGATCACTAAAACTTATTCCCACCCTGACTAAAATTTAGTATACTTTGATCAACATGTCCTCTTTCCCTATCCCTCTCCCTCTACCCCCAGCCTCTGGTAACCATCTTTCATTCTGTTTTTATGACATCAGCATTTTTAGATTCCAAATATATGTGACATCATATTATGTCTTTCTGTGGCTGACTTTTTTCATTTAGAATGTATCCTGTTCTATCCATGATGTCACAAATGACAATTCTGTGCCTTTCAATGCTCTGAATTAGAATTACTATCATCAGAAAGTGATGTGTGTAAATAGATACTTTTTTCTTAGCAGTTTATGCCTTGGCCAGAATTGTCACCAAGGTGGTAGTACTGAGCTTTAGGGCTGGTTTCCAGCCTGGTGTTCAGTTTAGCCAGAGAAGAGCAAGACCTGGCAAAGTCATCCATACACAGGGCTTTTGTATTTTTCTTTAATAGAACATTGATACATATTAGTTTTTCAGCAATGCAAAACTGTAACCACTAAGGTGAGCAAAGCAGTCACATCAATGAATGAATCTGTACCTTTTCTTTAAGAATGATAACCTCCTGGGGAACATAATTTAAAGTCCAAGGTTAGATGAATCAGAGGAATTGGCCTGCTCAAGGATTCTTTTGCCCAATGTTGGGCAGAGCTTGATCAGTTCCTCCACCTGTCCTGAGGTGTGTCTGTCTGGTACCCAAGAAAAGACAGAATTTGAGTGCCCTCTTTTTTAGGTGGGATGGGTAAAGACTGACAACCACATTTTCCCTGCAGGAAGGCAGTTTAGCAGCATTAATATTATTTTTCATATTCTTTTACTTGTTTACAAAGCATATCACAATTCTTTTTCTTCATTCCTATGTAAAATGGGCCATTTAAAAAATAATTTTTCTTGCCATTCTGAAGTTTCTCTGATTGGAGCTTTGCATTTCTGTTTATTAAAATCTCAGCATAAGTAAGATGAAAAGAAGTCTGTAGAATATCAGGCCTAGCCGGGCATGGTGGCACACACCTGTAATCCCAGCAACTTGGGAGTCTGAGGCAGGAGGATTGCGAGTTCAAAGCCAGCCTCAGCAACTTAGCGAGGCCCTTAAAAAAAAAAAAAAAAAAAAAAAGAGTATCAGGCCCAGCTCCAGCTCGTTTTCAGTCTTTGTATTGATTGGAATGGGTAATTTATTATGAGGTAAAGTAGATATCAAGTAATGTCAATTTGTGAAGCCTAATACAACCTTCCCTTTTACTTTAGAATAATTGAGTGTGGTTTTTTTCCTCAGCTATTAACAGGAAAATAGATGGGAGAGACCCTTCCTTGGTGGTAGCTTTTGTCTGTAAGGTAAGAAAATCCTTCCAAATTCAGGCTGTAAGTGAGCTGTAAGTGAGCATGTGACAATTGGTGTGGTTGGGGACCTTTGGTTAGCACTTCTGCAGTAATTCAAAGGTAACAGTTCTTAAGTTACATGTGCTTAAAAGAAACACAGATATCCTATTTCTCAAAATATTACCTATACTTTCATACTCTTTTAAATGCTCCATCAGTTTATTTATGTATTTTATATTTGCCTCTGATTGGTTCTTTTGGAATTCAGAAATAGTTGAAGGCAGCTGTATTTATTTTCCTGCTCATCAGTCAGGCCTTTATTCAAACTCCTATTTTATTTCACTGTAATAGTTAAGATATCACTATCAAATCAGTTTTAATACTGGTTAGCATTCACAAAGGCCATCTGCATTCTGAAATTGACCAAATTCCATTTAAAATTTTTATTGTAATAAGCTATTTTTAAAGATCTTATGGTGTATTTTTTCCCCATAGTTTTATTGAGGTAAAATTGAAGCACAATAAATTGCACAGATTTGAAGTATGCAATTTGATCAGTTTTGGCATGAATGTTGAAAGCACCCAGAAAAACCACTCTGGATGCGGGAACTCATGCAAGAGATTTTATTAAGCGGACAGGCAGAGTGTCTGCCCACAGGGTGAGAGAGAGAGAGAGAGAGGCGAACAACCAGAGTGTCTGCTCTCAGGGCTGGGAGAGAGAGAGAGAAATGGCCAGGGAGCTTCTCTTAAGTAGTTGAATTTCATAGGCAAACAACGATCAGGCCAATTGCTGACAAGGAGGTTTGCAGGCTAACAATATGGGTTGTAAAATGATGTGGGGGCCGCAGAACACTGGTGGCAGCAAAATGGCCTGATTCCAACATGTGTAACCAATATAATTAATATAAAAAGCATTTCTATTGCTTTTTAAAATGTAAAATCATGCAGATGGTGTTTCTTATATGATTTATTACATTAGAAATGAATCACCTTAAGATATATGTAGAACCCCCACCCATATGTCAACTCTTTCAAAATTAAATGGTGCACTTACAGATATCTTTGAGGTCATGGAAGAAAGCACAAGAAAAGTTAATAAAAAATGGTTTGAACTCAGTGACAAAGCTTCAAATATCAGGATCTCTGGGATGAAACAGTACTCAGATGAATAAGCTAGAATAACAAATTATTTTCAAATTCAGTAGTAGGAAGGAAAAAATGAGTATGAGCAGAAATATATGAAATAGAAAGAAATAATTCAGCTTAAATTTGATAAAAATCAAAGAAGTCTAATCAAGATAAAAGCAAGAACACAAAAATTAACATCAATGGAAAGTGAGGTATCAAAATAACTCTACAGATGCTAAAAATATATTAAGGTAATATTCAGCTGTATGCCAATATATGTGATAGGTTACATAACATGGTGTATATTAGAGAAGGATCCGTGTGCTGCTGAGAAGAAAGTGTATTCAGTCATTGATGGATGAAATATTCTATATGTGTCTGTTAAGTCTAAATTATTGATTGTGTTAGTTAGTTCTGTAGTTTCCTTGTTTAGTTTTTGTTAAGAAGATCTATCCAGTAGGGAGAGAAGTGTGTTAAAGTCACCCAGTATTATTGTGTTGTGATCTATTTGATTCTTGAACTTGATAGGGTTTGTTTGATGTACATAGATGCTCCATTGTTTGGGGCATAAATATTTATGATTGTTATGTCTTATTCATGTATAATTTCCTAAAGCAGTATGAAATGTCCTTCTTTGTCCCTTCTGATTAACTTTGGCTTGAAGTCCAGTTCATCTGATATGAAATAGAAGCCCCTATTTATGTGATCCATGTGAGTGATATGTTTTTTCCCATCCTTTCACCTTTAGTCTGTGGATATCTTTGCCTATGAGGTGAGTCTCTTGGAGACAGAATATTGTTAGGTCATGTTTTTTAATCCAATCTTCCAGTCTGTCTTTTGATTGAAGAGTTTAGGCCGTTAATATCAAGGTTATTTTTGAGATATTATTTGTGTTCCTGGTCATTTTGGCTAATTTCTAGTTTGTTTGTTTTTTTGTTGTTGTTGTTGTTTTTTGGTTTTTTTTTGAACCAGGGATTGAACTCAGGGGCACTCGGCCACTGAGCCACATCCCCAGCCCTATTTTGTATTTTATTTAGAGACAGGGTCTCACTGAGTTGCTTAGGGCCTCGCTAAGTTGCTGAGGCTGACTTTGAACTCATGATCCTCCTGCCTCAGCCTCCCAAGCTAATTTCTAGTTTTTAATTTGAATTGGTTTCTCCTTTGCTTGACTGTTCCTTTAGTGTACCTCCTCCCTTTACTGATTTTCACTTCATGGAATATTTTGTTGAGAATATTCTGAAATGCAGGCTGTCTGCTTGTGAATTCTTTTAATTTTTGTTTATCATGGAAGGTGTTATTTCACCTTCAAATCTGAAGCCTAATTTTGCTGGATATGGGATTTTTGGTTGGCATCCATTTTCTTTCGGAGCTTGGTATATGTTATTTTAAGACCTCCTATCTTTGAGGGTCTGGGTTGAGAAATCAGCTGAGGTCTGTATGGGTTTTCCCCTGTACGTACTCTGATATATTTCTCTCCCAGCCTTTAAAATTCTATCCTTATTCTGTATAGTAGGCATTTTTATTATAATGTGCCTTGATGTGGGTCTGTTGCAATTTTGCGTATTTTTGACCCTGTAAGCCTCTTGTATTTGACTTTCCATTTCATTCTTTAAATCTGGGAAATTTTCTGCTATTATTTCATTGAAAAGATTGTGCATTTCTTTGGTTTGTATCTATCCTGATAAATCTTAAATTTGGCCTTTTCATGTTATCGCATAATTCTGGGAAGTTCTGTTCATGGTTTCTTAACATCTCTCCGTGCTCCACTTTATTTTCAAGATTATATATTTTGTCTTCATTGCCTGAAGTTCTGTCTTCCAAGTGGTCTAGTCTCTTGGTGATGCTTTCCATTGAATTTTTAATTTTTAATTTGGTTTATTGTTTTCTTCATTTCAAGGATTTCTGTGTGATTTCTTTTCACTTCTCTATTGAAGTGATTTTTTGCTGCATTTGCTCTCTTACATCATCCTTTACTTCACAGACCAGTTTAACTATGCACATTCTAAACTCCTTCTCTGACATTTCTTCACTGTGGATTCTGTTATTGAAATATGGTTTGGTTTGCTTGGGCACTTTGTTCATGTTGGGGCAATTTTCATGTTGTTTGTGTGTCTGCCCATCTAACAATATGACTCTGAGGCAGTAGTTTCTACCCTGTGGACTTAGAGTGTCCCTGAAGACTTCCAGTACCTTACTGTTTAGGGGGAGACAAATAACAACAACCAATGCAAACAATTTATAGCATTAAACCAAATAGCTCCTGCTGTGATGTCTGCAGTGTTTATTATCACAATGAATAGAAATGATATGATCAGTTTTTGCCTATAATAAAAACAGCAAGTTTGCAAACAGTTTATGTCTTCTAGTGGTGGACAGGCAGAGAACAGAAGGGATGATACAGGATGTGATGATTATGAGGGAGGAGGAGAGAAGGCATCAGATAAAGATTAAAGGAAGAGTGAGAGAACAATAGAGATTGGTTGTTAGCAGAAGAAAAGAGAATCAAGGGAAATAGGAGAAAAAATACATATAAAGGAAAATTTTTCTAAAAATTAAAGATAAAAGAATGCAGAACAAAACTAAAATATACTAACCAAACATCCTACTTCACAAAATAACTAATCCATGTAAAATAACTGGTTTCAAAAATGCTAGAGATGAGAAGAGAAAAAAATAGGGGACTATATAAATGTTTTTGTACCATTAAGGACACAATTAAACAGTGAAAAAGAATTTTAAAAAAAGAAAAGAAAAAATCTTCATGAAAAGTTAAAAATTTCTTTCCGTTGGAGTTCAAAATATTCTCAGGTTCTCTTCTCAGCAGTTTTAGGTGGGGTCTTCTAGAGTGTGATGCTCTACCCTCTGGATTGCTGGAGGGAGAGAGGTAATCCCATAGATGGACTTCTTGGAGGCAGGATTTAGGCTTAGGTGGGCTCCAAACTCTTCTCTGAATGCTGATTGGTCTTGAGATTTTCAATCAGTGCACCTCCAGCACCCAATACTTACTTGTCCACCCTGGAAGACTACCCCAGGGATCTCCCTTGGGTTCCTCATAGTGGGGGACCCAATTCTTAGTCCTCTGTGTCACCTGCACACCCCATGTTTCCTGGTCTTGGGTTCAGTCTCCAAACATTCCTCCTGCCCCCACCCTTCTGAGCTCCCAGCCAGATATGTCTCTCCCAACTGATCCTGTAAGCAGTCCAGTTGGAGGGGGAGGGGTAGAACCAGGTGGGTTTCTGTGACCAGTTGTCCCCTGTGTAAACCTCTTTCCACCTTTGATTTTCTCCTGGTCACTTAGGCACACTCTGCGTCTTACAGCATGTGTTTACCAGGCCTGTTTTTTGGGCCAAACTCAGGTTTGCCAGGAATTGGTCCCCTCAGTTGTGGGGCCTCCCATGTAGCAGCTGCAAAGTGATTCCTTCCTTTGTCCTCTGTACACTGCCTGAGGGGATGGCAACTTCTTTCCTCACACAAGGATATTGTTTAGCACGTCTTTCAGGTTATCCGGTCAGTGTCCTGAATCTCTAAATGCCCAATACCCAGACACACACAGGCCTCCCAAAAGTGTGTGTGCCTTTAATTTCCTTATCCCTTGACTATGCTCACAGAGAACTGGCTGGAGCTTCTGGCCTGGTTGTGTCAGTGGCTGTGCCACTGGGGATTTCTTCCTTGCTTTATTATATCCAAACTCCTGAGGGCTGATCTGCTTTGAATGTCCAGTTTTAAATTCAGTAAGTCCCTACTTTTTTTGTTCACCCACCTTGCCGAGAAGATGGATGCATGTCGGTTTTCTTGATTTCACTCCACAGAGTAGCCAGGAATGTGACCTCCTCTATTCTGCCATTATGGTGCATTTTTAGAAGAGTTTCACATTAAAATTTTATTATAATGCAATTTGGAGAAAATTCTTTGGCCTACTCTATGCAAGACCACTTTTTTTGTGGGCTTCGTTTTTTGTGTGTGTGTGTATTTTTATTAAGAAGTAATGTTGATTTTAAAATATATTTGTAGTTTTCATCCAGATTCTAACACCTACAAGTGAAAACAGTCATAAAAGACTAGTAGTAACATGAGTTGCAGGATCATTGCCAGCATCATTTCTATCAATCTATTTGAACAACAGTTATAATTTTTATAAAAGTTAAGTACTGTTGTCAGTGGGCATATTACTTGTATGTTGCTGAGTTTTTAGGCAGCAAATGATTTTTTAAAACTATTTTAGTTCTTTAAATTGTATTAGATTCTTCCCACTTTCCTAAGTAGGTATGTTGTGTTTTCTTGGGGCAGCTCTTCTGGAGCTGTAGGCCCCGACACTAAGTAGCTGCAGTTGCTTGCTCTGGCTTTTCTCTCCTTTGCTGTCTGTTGCTGCTTCTGAGGACTGCTCTCACTGGGTCAGCCTGAAGTCTTTCTTCCCTTTTCTAGTTTATTTGCTGCTTCTCAGATGAGGGTTTGGATAGCCATACAGTGGGCTTATTCAAGTTCTGTGGAGTTTAGTGGTCAGAGAAAATAATCTGTGAGCACCGGGATTGAGAAACCCATCTGAGAGAAGAGTGGGCTTTGGGCAGCCATTGGACTGCCTGGTGGGGCCTTGTTGTTTTATAAGTTCCTTTTAAAATTAGAAACATTTAGTTTCATCCTCAGACCCATTTGAGTGTATGAAGAGAATGTTCACTACAATGCTTATTAATGTCAGCTAAACCAAGCATCTTTTGTGATATGCATACTGTGAAGCTGTAGACCTTCCTTTAGGGTAGTATTTTTTAAGATGGCAGACTCTGGAATCCTGAGAATGAGACCTTAGATCCAAATTTGAGAATTGGTCTTAAGAACAACTTCTTAACTTTAGGAAATGAAAAGTAAATATAAATAGTTATGTCAAGATTTAAAGAAGCTGGATATGGTGGCACACGCCTGTATTCCAGGGGGCTGAGGTAGGTGGGCCACAGGCAGCCTTGGCAACTTGGCAAGACCCTGTCCCAAAATAAAAAGTAAAATGTAGCCCAGTGATAGAGTGCCCCTAGGTTCAATACCCAGTACTAGGAAGGAAGGAAGGAAGGAAGGAAGGAAGGAAGGAAGGGAGGGAGGGAGGGAGGGAGGGAGGGAGGGGAGAGAGAAAGACAGAAGGAAGGAAGGGAGGGAGGGAGGGAGGGAGGGAAATGAAGATCATATATAATTCAAGAAAGACCAATTAACATCTCGGGTAATTTTGGACATTTTTCGTGTTGTGTGTGAAATATGTAGATCCCAAAAATGTTTAGACAAAAGTCTGAGTTCAGGGTGATGAAGTTTTGTAACAGGGTTAATATTTTTTCTTCTAACAAAGTAAAAGTATATTTGAAATTTGTTATTATATATTTTTTCTGTTAATAGCAATAATGCTATATTACCAAATATTTGAAAAATGCATAATGAGAAAAACCTATCTTTTTTTTTTTTTTTGATACCCTACCACTATCATGGGAACATTGTGTGTATGGCAGTTTGCTTAGTCATTGCCTTGTTAAGCAATGCTTTTTAGTGACAATCTTTTAGTTATTAATTGATGAATATAAAATAATAAAACAACCCAAGTAACTTTGGGTTTCTCTTGAAGGATACTTTTATTAATTTTTATTGGAAAAGAGTTACATTTTATTAAATTTATAATGAGTTAATGTTGAGGGGAAATAAAGCACTGTTTTAAGTCATTCAAGTTTTAGTTCTAAAGCATCACAAAGTTTAGTTTAGTTCTAAAGCATTGCAAAATGAGCAACTTCCTCAGAATATCGTATACTTTGTGAAAACAATGAACTTCATTGTAATTATTTGTATGCAAATAACATTGATTTTTAAAAAGTAAAAACCAAAAAGATAAACTTTAAGAAAGTTGACTAAAACCAGGCTTCTTCATCAGCCACTGGAATTGTTTTTGTGCTCCCTTTGTTACAGCTTCACTTGAAGAAAGGTAACTTCTTGGTGCTCAAAGCAAAGGACCTGGGCCTTCCAGTGTGAGTGTTGGGGGTGAAGCTCTTGGGGACTTGACGGGTTCACCATTGTTCAAAAGAGAATGCATCTCACAGAGGGCTTGCCTCTTCATTTCAGTGGGACAGCTGCCATTGCACCCATCATTGCTGCCGTGAAGGATGGGAAGAGTGTCATCTATGAAGGAAAAGAGGTGAGGTGATCTGTGGTTACAGTTGGGGCCTGGAATACTAGACAGAGCACTATCTGGCTCATGTCCTACAAACACCACTTTTGAAGGAAATGGGAGAGCTTGTAATTCCATTACCTGGCTCTGTGATAGAGCTCTTACCTTGACTTTTCATGCATATCAATGCTACTATGTTTGGGCATTTCTGTAGGTTACTTGCTCAGAATCTGGTGGTCTTCCTTCTGCAAGGATGCTCAGAGCAGTGTCCAAAAACAGATTTCATATGGATTGACCTTGGGTGCATGACTCAAAGGAATACCACTGTGCCATTTTTCAAGCTGAAGTCTTCTTGGTGTCTGAGGACGCAGTGGTCACAGACTAAAGACAACCTTGAATACCTAAACTTATTTCCTGGCCATTGTAGGTTTGAAATGTCTTCACCAACTAGTTGTCTAAGTATAAACAAAGAGCAGGGAAGATGTAGTGGTACCTCTACCAGTTGGTCTTGTGTTTTGGTACTTGGATATGGATTGTGTAATGTTAGTAGCTGCCTTGAAGGCCATCCAGTTGGGAGAATATCAGAATCCCATTTGATTTTGCAGATTTTGCCTGAAGAACTCTGTACACCCCCAGATCCTGGTGTTGCATTCATTGTGGTTGAATGTCCAGATAAAGGATTCATTCAGCCTATCTGTGAGAACGTTACCCTCAAGAGGTAATAATGAAGGGCCCCTGGGTGGAAGAAGTGAGAATCGGTGCTGCTTACGAAATCCAGCCCATATGAACACTTGGGCATAGAGCTATGTATTTGAGGAAGCCCTGCATCTGGGTTTGAAGTATGTGTTAATTAATCCTACTGGCAGGATTTACACTGCTATTGGTAGGTGGAGGGTTGTGTGGTAGCCTTGAAGTGAAAAGATCGACAACCAGAAATCACCAAGTTTGAAGCTGGAATAAATTCTAGATCTTTCTTGAGTTCTAAGTAATGCCTCAACCCATTCTTTGGATTATTTTTACCTACATGAATTTTCTTTACTTCCCCACATCTAACCTAATGAGAATGTGTGAGACCATGTGAGTCAAGTGGTAAGGGACAGCAGGACCATCTTTCAGATCTGAGTGCCATTTTGTTTTGTTCCTTGGCTAGAATTTTTGACCAATGTGTCTGTTTTAAACTTTTTCCCTTCGTTAATGTTTTATATAAGCTCCTAATTTTAACTTATCTGTATTTTTCACTTACTGTTTTATTCTATTTATACAAAAAAAATCCTTTTGGGCTTTGGTACCCCTTTCTAGGGAGTGTTAGGAGTTCTTTCTGGCCCACTTTATTCTGTGGGGGTGAACCTGGGCACCCTGTAGGTACTGACCTTGTGTTTTAATCAAGTTTTAGGCAGCAAATCTACTTCACATCACAGGGCTCATTTATGAATGCTGTGCATGTGGGTGATGGTGGTGGAAGAAGATAAATAGAAGCAGCTAGTGTTTGGAGAAAAAAATAAATAAATTAAGGGAGCTAAAAGGAATCATCACCATGTTCGTCAGTGGTCTTCTCTCCAGATAGTGGAATTTCAGGAAGTTTTCACTTTCCATATTAGTGCCTAAGGTTCTCTGGAAGGCAGATGCCAAGGTGGAATTGGAGGTGCAGGACATTGACTGGAGGAACTAATTGCTTGTTAGAGATGAGAGAGGGAGCCCCAGTAGGCAGGGAGAGGACAGGAAGAACCTCACACCTCAGTGACACGAAGTATGCTCAGCCAGGCCAACCAGAAAGAAGTCTAGAGCAGAGCTTGTCTAATAAGGAATTCTGTGTATGGGATATGGCTTGTGTAGGTGACATGGCCAGTTCTGGGCCAGCAGTGCTCAGGCACCACTGGGAGCAGCTTAGGGACCATGCTTGGGCATAAAGGCAGTACCCTCCCTGGTTGTATAGTCCTCATTTGTGTATATCCTGATTTTTTTATCACTTTATAAAGTAATGCCCCCACTCTCCCTTTCCCCCAGCTACCAAGGAAATGCTGATACCCCTGTGGCCCTGGTGGTCCACATAGCCCCAGAGTCTGTGCTCCTGGACAGCAAATACCAGCAGTGGATGGAGAGGTATGGCGTCCAGCCCAGGGCACATGGGCAACTCTTCCAAGCAGTGGTGTATTCTCCCTCCTCCTACTTCTGTTCCTGCCTGAGTTTCCTCTGGGTTCATGCCATGTTATTCTGGGAGCATCCATTTCTACTGGAAAATAACCACCACTAGGTGGCGCAGGGTATACTCATAACCCTCTTGTATAGACTTGATTTTAGTTTTACATCCTTCATACTATAGGTGGTGCCTGAACAATACTGTCTTTTGGTTGCTCATTACACTTTGGTACCCTAAGGAAGAGACTTGCAAATATAACATAATAGCTTCTGCTTACTGAATGCCCACTCCATGGCAGGCAATATGTTAAATCCTTGACATGTCATTTCATTTCTTCTGATTTATTATTCCCAGCACACTTGGAATGTGTATGTTCTGCTACCAGATTTTAATAACTGGGAGGAGAGGGCCCTGTACTTTTTTCCAGTGTTATTGGCCATGGCCAGCACCCAAGGCCAAGAGTGGGGGCAAAGGGTGATGGGAAGAGGAAGAGTCTGAATTAGCTTAGGTGCATGGTGACTGTGGCTTGCTCTTCACCTTCTCCCTTGCTTCTCCCCACACAGATCCTTCATCTCCATCTTCACTTTGACAGTCTCATGCTTTTCAGCTGCCTTCATCTTTTGTTCCTTGAGAGTTTGCTATGCAGAATACACTGTTTTTCCTCTTACACCTTTCATCTTACACCCTGTACTCAATTTTGTTTTCAGATCCCTACCTGAACATCTTAATTTTTCCTGGTTTTTCCACCATCCTTTCTAGTAAACTCCAAAGGCAGCTCCCGTAGAGAATATAATCAGGATTGTGTTTGCCCATGTAGTAGGTATTTGGGGGCAAGTGATATACCTCTTTGAACACTTTTGTCCATATCAGCGCTCCCAATCTACAGTGTTGCCCCCTGGGCAGAATCATTTCCTAAAGGACACTGTCAGTGTATGGTTGGTTTCTCCTTAGGTTTGGGCCTGACACTCAGCACTTGATCCTGAATGAGAATTGTTCATCAGTCCACAACCTTCGCAGCCACAAGATTCAAACACAGCTCAACCTCATCCATCCAGACATCTTCCCCCAGCTCACCAGTTCCCAGAGTAAGGTAGTGTCCCAGAACAGTCCCTGTCTGCATGGCTCCTGTCCTTTTCTTTCTCACCATGGAGTGTTTTCCTCTCTCTTTCAGGAGGAAGGCCCTGCCCTCTGTGTGCCCACAGTCCGGGGAGAATGCCTTCTAAAGTACCAGCTGCGTCCCAGAAGGGAGTGGCAGAGGTATGTGCAGCTCTGAGCCAGTGGAACCATCTAGGCTGGGGGTGGGCAGCCTTCTTTGCAAGTGGCCAGATAGGTAGCAGATATTTCAGGAAGCTTCTCAGGCCAAGTGGTCTGTCACAAGTTTCACTCTGTCATCCTAGCTCAGGAGGGCCATAGACAGTGCATCAATGAATGGGTAGGGCTGTGTGCCAGCATAGAGATTTATTTAGAAAAATAGCTTGACCCTCACCTGGGTTGAGTTGGGAGGATTGGGGCCAGTGATAATCCTTTTAAAAATCATTTTTCATCGTAACAGTGATAGTGTGCTTTGTTTTACAATATAGAAAATAAGAGATGCATGATGAAGCAAGTCACCCTTACCCTGCCACCTAGAGAGTGATAGTTAGCATTTTGTGATTTTTAGTTGGTGAATATGAGGATGTAGTTTTTAAAAAAAAAAACTATGTGGGTTTATGGAGTGATTGTGTCTTTTCCTGTATCATTAAGTACTCTCCAGTGTCAAGATTTTTATTGGTATTTTAGATAGGGATGTTTATTTATTTGGGACATTTTCAATTTTTTGCTGTTCTAATGAAACAGTAAATGTCTTGTATGAGCATCTTGAAGTAGAACTTTGTTCCCTGAAGGTTATTCCTAAATGTGAATGCAGCCGGGTCAGAATGCAACACTTCTTTAGGTGTCTAATAACTGTACATTGGCACCTGGAATACCTCTGCCACTTCCAACCAGCAAAGTGAAACATTTTTACCATCCCGCAACTTTATTTTCTTTTATGAGATCTGAATCTGGTGCTCTTTTAGTTTTCCTCTGCACTCTGTAGTGTAAGTGTTAGAATGGACTGTCTTGGGTAATGACTGGTCACGTGCTGTTGTGGCTAAAAAGTCAGCACTCTTGAGGAGCCTTGGTCCAGCACTCTTGGTTGTAGAACTCTGGCTCAGAGGAGCTATCTTGAACTGACAAGCCTGCTGCTGTCCTTTTGTTAACATCTGCACAGACCATTACATGTAGCAGTGACCAACATGGCCAGTATTCACACTCACCTTGTGCTTGTGAAAATTGCAGTCCTTGGGTTCTGTCCTACACCTGCTGAGTTAGGATGTTGCAACTTAGGCTTGGGGCTTACTTCATAAGTGCTCAGGTGATTTTGATGCTTGGCCAGGTTGAAGAGCCACCAGTCTAAGCCACCTGCTCATTGGGTCAGGATCAGCATTAGCTGGGGGCTTGCTGGAGATGCAGGCTCCCAGGCTCTATTCCAAGCTGTTGGGTGAAGCTCAGCCTTTTGCTAAAGTTCCCAGTGATAAGCTGTGTGCACCTGAATTGGAGAGTCACTCTATAGGGCCTTGCTTCTCAAGCAGAGCCATTTGATGGCATCATATTTCATTGTCACAACCTGGGTAGGGTAGTGACACAAGGCCTACTGCATAGGATAAGCCCCACCACAGAGAAAGTCATCCTGACCTGGGCATCAGCACCCAATTTTCAGGCTTAGAGGCCAAGAGATGTTGTGAGGAGCTACAGATATTGAGCACTCATACTGAGATACCCCTCATAAGTGAGCTACGGCTCAAGAAGTTTCCAGAGGCAGAATAGAACCACCCATCTCAGTCACTTGGTCTTCAGTGTTGACCCAAAGGAACCCTCTGCACATTGTCCTCATGGATTGATTCTTAGTAGCCAAATCAGTTTGCTGATCCTGAACACCCTCTTCAGTCACCAGAGATGCCTCTCTCTGCAGGGACGCCGTTATTACTTGCAATCCTGACGAATTCATAGCTGAGGCCCTGGAGCTCCCCAATTTCCAGGAGAGTGTGCAGGAGTATAGAAGGAGCATGCAGAACAGCCCAGCCCCTGCAGGTGAGTGGAGGACCAGGGACAGACTCTCTCCTGGGCTCTGCCCACCTGCAGGTGTCCTTACAGCACCAGTGGGGCACAGTCAGACCTGCTTTATTTATTTAATTCAGGGCTTCTCTACCCTCACTCTACATTAAATCATAGCCATCAGAGAAGTGGGGTAAAGAAATTCAAGAATTCCAGTCCCATGTCCCACCCCAGATCATTAAATTCAGTCTTTTGTGATGATGCCCAGCTATCTTTCACAAGATACCTGGGACACCTGTGAGACCCTCTGGAGGGTTCTGACCTGAGCCTCTGCTGACTTGGAATCTAGTCCTGGGATTGCTAATAAATGTCCATGGAAGATTCTTTCCTACCTCATTGGGTTTTCACCACCCTGTCAAGAAAAGTAGTTAGGGCATTTTCTGACTTCTGTTCTTACTGGTTTTTCTGGTGTTATTGTAAGTGAGAGACAGATAAAGAGAATGGTGGAATAGAAGAAGGGTTGAGGCTTTAATCTCGCCAAATGATCTTGCTTCTCTGGAAGTCAGTACCAGGCAAGCCACAGAAGTAGCACATCTTCACCTCTTCTTCCTCGGTGTGATTTGGGAAAACTGAATTCCCAGGTGTTACTTTACTCTGATACATAGGTAAAAGACCCACTTTGTTCTTGGGATGCTTTCAGAGGTGCACATGGGCTCACTGGACTGAGTGAGGCCAAGGAAGGGACACAGACCTGGGAATCATGGGTTTCTCTGGATCTGACTCTGGCTCTGCCTCTCACCATCTCCATGGGCCCTCTGAGTTTGATACCTCCCTTGTACAGCAGGGTGTTTCCTACCTAATAGAGTTGTGAGGGCCATATGCAAAGTGTGTGGGGACAAAAGCAGGGAGCAAGTTAACTGCCACTCCTTTGAAGTAAATAATAATTCAGAGGATAAAGAAATCTCCCCTTTTTTCTTCTAATTTATTTTAAAAGGATTGGAGTTTTTTGTTTTATTTTGTTTTTGTTTTTAAGAAAAACTGTAGAATGTATTTGTTCTACTTCCAAAGTGGTTCTTTACTCACAAAACGCCTGCTGGTCTCACCCTGATGAGGAAGCCTTTCTTGCGAGTCCACTAGCACCCCAAAAGGGAGGTTGAACTTAACTGTTTTTAACTCAAACAAATTTTTGGCCCAAACAAATTTATATTTATGTGTTTCTACAGAGAATAAAAGCCAGTATCCAGAAATCATTTTCCTGGGAACGGGGTCTGCCATCCCCATGAAGATCCGAAATGTCAGCTCCACACTTGTCAACCTAAGGTACCACTGCTTTCTTGGAAAACCTGCACCCATCAAAGAGCAGGCTTACTAAGCTTATTTTTAAAATAAAAGTCCTGCTCTGCTCACCAGGCTCTTTTTGAAAGCACAATGGTATGAAGCCCTGTGTGCTTGTTACAGTGTCTCTGCAGATATGTATATGTAGGAAGTAAGATTGTGGAGTACCAGGTTAGCTTTTTTTGTCTTCTTCCAGGTTAGCTTTTAAATTTCACTGTATCATCGATTCTAATGAGAAATGATAAACAACTAAACAGTGTAGCAAATGTACACATCAGTATGATGCTACAAAGCACACTGAGATCTGAAATGTGCAAATCTAGGGCATCATTTTCTTATGACTGAGAAACACAGTGAAATGCCTCAGGGCGAGCTAACCTCACCTAGGGGCTGAGATGCTCAGAGAAGCTTCTCTGGTTTCTTATCCCCAAACCCTGCGAGTGGCCCCTTGAACCTGCTGGAGTTAATCAGAAGAGTTGATTACCAGCTTGCCTTCTCCACTCCAGCTTTCCCATGTTGTCTTGAGGTGTCTTTACAAATGGGAGAAGCTGAGCACTCCTCCCAAGAAGGAGAAAGGACAGGAAGGTAACAGCACTCTCCACCTTAGAGCATTGCTTCTGAAACAGAAAACTGCCATAGACTGTCAGAATTGAAGCTCTGTGAGCCCCATCTGGGACCTACCAGGTCAGACTGAGTGAAAGCCAGAGTCCACACTCCTGCATGGAGCACATACAAACCATCCTGCACAAGGCAGCTTTGAGGATGTGGGGTGAGGAAACCAGACCTGCTTGGAAGGGAAGAATCCTATGGTAACTGGAACCAGAACAATCTCATGTACATAATGCCTGGCTCTGTATTCTTCACAGAGATTTTCTCATTCATTCTAAATAATTAGTCATTTTTTTTGTTTCTGGATGCCCAGAATTTGTATCGATCTATATTCTTAAAAGGCTTCAGGGTTATATGGATCATTCTTTTATATAAAGAAGATTGCTCATTTTGAGTTATCTTTATGGTTAAGTTAATTGGCTTTTATATAATCTCCCTATAAAAAGGTATACAAGAGGTTATGGAAGACTTAGAAATCCGCACGGCTTCTGCCTGTTCTCTGCTAAAGCAGACATCACTCTAAACTGTCAGAAGGCTGTCCTGTTGATGACTCTCTTTCTCTTCTATAGCCCTGACAATTCCCTGCTACTGGACTGTGGTGAGGGCACATTTGGGCAGCTGTGCCGTCATTTTGGAGATCAAGTGGACAGGGTCCTGAGCACCCTCACTGCTGTGTTTGTGTCCCACCTGCATGCAGACCACCATACAGTGAGTGCTGGGAGGGCCTCGGGAGTGCTGTGCCTCGGGAAGGAGCTGCCTCTGCCTGTCTGCTCATGCTGTTTCCAAAGGCACCCAGAGCTCTGTAGTCTTGTCTCACTGGGATAAAGTCTTCTACCATGCCCGAGTGCTGGCCTGTTCAAGAAGGACATCTTGTCCTTCCTTTGCTCTTTCAAGTGGCAGTACAGGTTTGGCTTCACATACTCTTCCTGAATCTTGCCTGGTCAAACAGTCTGCCCCCACAAAACTGGGTAGACACAGGAGACGTGGCTGTGAGCCCTTTTGCTTGGGTCTTCTAGTGGTTTCTGGGTCCCAGCCATTACTATCTTTCTAACACAGATCATTATTTTTGGCCCATTGTATTTTGAAGTCATATATCTTTGTCACACCAACTGTGGCAGCACTGAAGTGCTGATTGGTTTATAGAGAGGTCCGAAATACTGTAGAATGAGAACCACAGAACCTTCATCTGCAGGAGGAGACCATGGAATTTGGACCTCACCTATGACTTCTTTTTTTTTCTTAGGGCTTGCTGAATATTCTATTGCAGAGAGAGCGTGCTCTGGTAAGTGGTGGACATTTTGTTTGCCTGGTTCATACATACATTTTGACAGAGATGTTCCATTGTTGACTCTGCACTGGGATCTTGTCACAGGTTTCTCTGGGAAAGCCATTCCATCCTTTGCTGGTGGTAGCACCCACCCAGCTCAGGGCCTGGCTGCAGCAGTACCACAACCAGTGCCAGGAGGTGCTCCACCACGTCAGGTGAGCATCCAGGGCAGCCTGACCCAGGCTGTGGCCTTTACACCAGGGCAGCTGTGATACCCTGGCAGCCCTTCCCTTAATGCCTTTTTTCTGTGAGGCTTCTCTCTGCCCTCACTTCAGTTCTGCACTACTGTCCAGATTTTGGTCAGCGTTTCTCCATTAGACACTTTCAGACATCAAATAGTGGTAGTACAGAAACCATCCACCTCAGGTGGATGGACGGATGGGAGTTGGCCCTATCCCCACCTCAGTGGAAAGGAGTTCATCTTCCTGGGGTCATCCACAACCTGCACTACCTAGATCCAGGGGAGCATTCATTTGCTAGGTTTCTTATAGTGAACAGGGGAAATGGTTGGCTCTAATTTGATCAGTCTCTCCAGCTTGATGACTATGATTTATATTGTTTCATTTTAAGAATGAATTGAGGCTCTCCAGCCAAAGACTTGACTTTTTATTCCACGTTTTATGATTGTTTTTAATGCTTATTATAATTTTAAGTATTTTGATTCTTATAGTATGATTCCTGCAAAATGCCTTCAGAAAGGGGCTGAGGTCAATAATCCCACAGTTGAAAAACTGATTAGGTCGCTGTTGGAAGCTTGTGATTTGCAAGAGGTAAGGGCACAGTCATGGGCCCTGAAGAGGGCAGGGTGGGCGCCCAGGCTCCGCTTTGAGCTCTGCTCCTTCAGTTTCAGACCTGCCTGGTCCGACACTGCAAGCATGCTTTCGGCTGTGCACTGGTGCACACGTCTGGCTGGAAAGTGGTCTATTCAGGGGACACAATGCCCTGTGAGGCTCTGGTCCAGATGGGTGAGTAGAGGAAGAAATGAGCCTTGGTGAGGTATGGGGATGGGTGTTGTGGAGATGTGGGTAGACGAGCATAGAGCATGTACACAGAGACAGAAGACTTGGGTTCCCCCTCACATCGTGTGGCTGTCATCCTAATGTACAGACAAGTCACAGGGCCAAGGGTGCTGAGTGTTTGGTCAGTACAGCTGTGGATCCCAGGACCACATGCTGCTCACCCAGAGGACTCTGCCTTAACGCAAAGCCTACTTCTCTCTCCAGGGAAAGATGCCACCCTCCTGATACATGAAGCCACTCTGGAGGATGGCTTAGAAGAAGAAGCAGTGGAAAAGACACACAGGTAGCAAAAACCAGCGAGTCCTCCCTGTCACCCACTTTCTCCCATCAGGTGACATTCCAGAGCTTGCACTGGGGAAAGACAATGCTCTCAGTGATGCAGGGCTGGCCCAATTCCAGCCGAAGGCCGAGGGGGCTTCCTGAACCCACAGCAGGTCTCATCAGGCCTTCTACCTCCATTTTTGCAGTTTCCTTGGTCTAAAGGTGAAACATGGTGTTTTTAAAGAGAAATAGGCTGAAATTAACTATTAAGTCACATCAGGGAATGACCGGGGAAAGGCAGGGGCTAGGGTGAGAAGAGTAACTGAATATTGGGCTGTTTGAAGAAAAATATGCCAGGTAAGCCTCCGTTATTTTTCCCTTGATGGGAGCTGACAGCCAGCACAGACTGTGGGCCTCCTTTAAGGAGAAGGGAAGGATCTGGCTAAAGAGGTGCCAGTTGAGAACATCCCTTGGCCTTCTCTGGGTGCCCCAGCAGCATCAGGGATAGGGCTGGGCTAATTCTAGGCCTTGGAGCCCTTCCCTGTGGCTCAGCTTCCCTGTCTGCTTTGTTCTTGACCTGCAGCACTACCTCCCAAGCCATTGGTGTGGGGATGCGGATGAACGCAGAGTTCATTATGCTGAACCATTTCAGCCAGCGTTATGCCAAGATCCCCCTCTTCAGCCCCGACTTCAATGAGAAAGTGGGAATCGCCTTTGACCATATGAAGGTCTGTGTGTCACATGGGCTGTGTGTTTGGGGGATGAGACCAGGAAGGTGGGGACTCACCTGCTTTCGTTTTCTTTCCTGCTTGGGACAAAGATAAGAGATCTGTCACTAACTAGCATCATATCCAGGTTCTGATGCAGAGACCCACCCACCTCCTGTAGGGCCTGCTGGACATTGGTCCCAGGGATGTTGCCTGGACTGCCCTGCAGTCACAGCACTGGAGCCTCAGCACAGACCTGAGACAGGTGCTCACATCTCATGAGTGGTAGAAGCAGGCCAGCTTGATGTCGGAGCCTGAACCACGTTCCCTTTCCTGAGGGCTGTGGTTTTGCCACCCTTATCCAGGAGTGGGGAGTCTGCTCCTTTCTTTAGAGGACTTTCTCCCTACTCCCAAACCATTCTTTTATTCTTCTCAGTTGGAATTATAGTCACTTGGCTTGAGGGCGTGTAAGGATGGGGAGTTGGCCCCTGCTGCATAGGCACAAGTCTTCTCACTCCCAGCTCCTGCCCCTTGAGGCATGTTCCTATCCTGTGTCTGGCCTTCCAGGTCCGTTTTGGTGACTTTCCAACCATGCCCAAGCTGATTCCCCCACTTAAAGCCCTGTTTGCTGATGACATCGAGGAGATGGTAGAGCGCAGAGAGAAGAGGGAGCTGCGGCTGGTGCGAGCAGCCCTTCTCTCCCAGGAGAAGGCAGGCCACCCTGAAGACGGGGAGTCCCAGCAGAAACGTGCCAACACAGAGGAGCTGCAAAGCCCACAGAGTAAGAAGGTCAGAGCCTAGCGAAGGTCTGGAACCACCCTGCACTCTGAAGGCTGTGTCTTCTGCTCTGCGCAGCACCCACTCTCCTTATCGTGTTGAGAGCCAGAGAGCATGATCAACCAGGAGGCAGCTCTGGATGGGTGTGTGGCGGCATGCTGTGGCCTGAGCTCTAGGATAAACACCAGTCTGCAAGGTGCATCCTGTGACTGGTGCCTGGCATGGCCTTGGGACAGAAAGCTGCTAAACAGAAGAAAGCTGGTGCAACTAGAATTCTAATGCAAGTTGGTTTTTAAGGAAGTCATGGAAACAGCATCCCTCACCTGCTCCAGCAAAGTGGTTCCTTCTGCAAATCAGAGACAAGCCAAATGACAGGTGACATTTGGTTTAGGTATTCCAAACTCAAAGGATAGTGATTCCAGAGAATCAGATGCAATAAAGATTGAGTTTGGAATTCTGAGTTCTTTGCTTCTTTCTGGTGCTGCTTCAGAAGAGGTGGTTCTTCTACATGCCAGGTACCCAGTGTGCCCCTGAAAGCTAGAGTAGCAGACGAACCTTTCTGTCTCCAGGGGCACCACCTCTAAATAGCTGAGTCTTGACAAAAGCTCAGCTGTACAAGCTCATAGCTGGGGCTTCAAATGTTTATTGAGCACCTGGCCATGGTAGAGGAACAGAGTATCCAAATCTTCTCACTGTTCTGGCTAAAAGTAGAGATGATCAGTTTGTTCTCTCTTGCTCATGATGAGAATCCCTCTGCCCTTAAAACTTAAAACATGTCACATCAGGCTAGCTTCCTTGGCCTCCTTGTGGGATTTCAAAACACAGGTTAGCACTTGAAACTAGTATTTATATACTAGTTTTAAAGTTGAATTTAGTATTTATATCCTCTCCCTACCTGGGAGAATGTGGGAAGAGCTTTAAAAACAGGTGACAGAGTGAGAAAGACAGCAAAGACTTGGCCTTTCCTGGTGGTGACCTTCAGACTTCCTCCTCATGCAGCACGAGAGATGGAGAACTGCCCCACAGCCTTATTATTAAAACGAGAACATATGCCAAGCTCAGGGATAATAAATCTATTTTAATAACATTACTTTTGACAACAATTTGTACATGTATTGAAAGAGAACTTTCAACTCCCAGGCTCCATTACAAACGGGGGGTTGAACTGCCCTTGCCAGGAAGTGAGCAAAGCTGTAACATTAAAAGTCTGCAAATCCCACTCTCAGAGGAGGGTGACTTTACACTGTTGGGAAAAATAACTAAGCATTTAAATTTTTCATTGTACACCTGTACATCAGTTTTGATTGAATGGCTCAAATTAAACAAATATAGATTTCATATATACAAATATTATATCATGTATAGGTATATTATATCTATTTTAAAAGGATAAAATTTGAAACTTTGACTGCATGCATGGCCCAGATCTGTTTCTCACTCCCTTCATCCCAAAGTGCAAATAGGCTTCCCAGTGCCTCCCAACCCTCCTCCCCAGAACTGGATGGGACTTCATGAGAAGGGACGCGCAGGGGATGCTGGTGAGCAAAGCCGGCCCACCGCGTGGACCAGTGTCTCCGCAGGCTGGTTTTACTCTCCTCTACCTGCTCTGGGTAACAGAATTATTGCTATTCAGCTGTAACCTCCAGAAAGTAGAAACCAGCTCCAGGACCCCACATACTAGTGAGCTGGATGCCTGGAGGGACAAAATGACTGATAGATCTAATGTGTTTCAGGGGTATGGGGAGCTACCATGGACCCTCCAGATGTGGTCAAGATTCTCTTTTAAATTCAGAAGTATAAAATGATAAGGAATAAAGGGACCTTTCAGTCATGAGGGGGGAAAACTTAGGAAGCAAATGTTTTAAGCCATTTACTTTGAAGCCCTCTAAGGCCAGCCTAAAGCTTTGCCATGGGCTGGCCCTTCCCAGGGCATCAAGCAGAGGTCAGTGACCAGAACTTCAGGAATTCCAGCCCTAGTCCAGGTCTGAGTGAAAAGTCCCCCTCCCATCCTCCTTCCCTTCTAGCCATTACACAGATATTCCAGGACCCAACATTGCCTGTCCCAGTCCACAGTCAAGGCAGTGGCCCTTGGGCAACCAGGTAACAACCCTCCCTCACACCCCCCACCACAAAGGACATTTGACAATCAAGCCCTTAGGTGGACAGGTGGGTACTACTTGTCATGGAGGCTGAAAATGGATCAAAATAGGCACAAAGTCAAAAGGCAAAGGTCAAACAAAAGGCCGAAGTCACCACCCATAAGGAACAAACAAAATCTGCACCACCGACACTCCCCACATGGACCAGAGATTGCAGTTTTCTGCCAGACTCCAACCTCATGTTGGAGGTAACAGGAAAGAGCCAACGGAGAATACTTGGCAAGCTCAAGGACGCTGCTCCTGGCGGCGTGCTTCCGGGGCCCATGTATGTATGTACACGCATGTTGGGGGCAGGGTGCTGTGTCAGAGGGCGGTGCTCTCAGATTCCTCCTCCGAGTCCCTCTTGTCTGTCACTGAGTGTCGCCTTGCGTGTTCCAGGGGGCTCAGGCGGAGTGTCGATCCCAGCTCTATGTGGATGGAGGGGATATCAAAGTGGACAAGATCTGCAAGTTGGCAGAGAGAGAGGGGGAGTTGAAAGGGGCTTCTGGTTAACAAGAGGTTAACTGTAGACAAATACTGTCAGCACTGGGAAGCAGGGTAGTTTGGTCATTCTAGGGCTAGATCATTTGTTGGTTTGTTTAAGCATGTTACTGCGTGATTGAGATGTGGCCAGGCCCAATCATTTCTACCTTGAAGGTCGGCAGGATCCAGGTTCTTCCCTCCTTGAGGGAGGACAGCCAGAACAGCTCAGCCTCATTGCACTTGGATATTGAGAAGCCGGATGCTCTTGGGCAGGGCTCAATAGGATCCTTTGGGGATGTAGCTCAGACTACGTTTAGTTCCCTCAAGTCTGCAGCGACAGGGTGTGTGACAATGGGGGAGCCCTGAATCAGTGTCCTCACTCAAACAGCAGCTTTTGGGACAGCTCATGGAGGCAAAGTAGAGGGGTCTTCCTCAGGACCTGGTGGTAGCTGGAGTAAACTACTGGTTTACTGGTTTACTCCAGCAAAAGCCCCCTTTCTGGTTACCTCCTTATTAGGAGCACTGAAAGGTCATTCTTCCTGGAAAATGGAGCAGAAAGAGTATAACAGAAGGAACAGGGTTTGGCATGACAACAACTGTGTCGGCAAAAATAAGTCCTTAGAGCCAGCAGCTTGACACACAAAACCTGCTATACACACCACGCTGGAAATGGCCCTGGAGCAGTGAACCCCTGAGGGCTAAGCCTGCTGACTCCCTGGGGGCTGTGGGAGGTGAACTGGGAAGTGACAGATCCTCCAGATCCCTTATTCTTGGTCATATTTGTTCCCCTCCTTTTCTGAGTTTCTTGACTTCACTTAGCCTGGCTTCTCAACCTAGACTGGGAACTGCACTTCAAGTGGCAGAGAATGTGAACCCGGCAGGGGAGCAGCGCTGGGCCACACCTAGAAGGCGGAGTTTTATTTTTGTTGTAAAACAGATGTTCAGACTGAGGACTACCATGCTGAGAGTACAGACATACACTTGGACATTGTCCTAAAAGACATTATACAGACACGGAAGCTCTGGGACAAAGCTCCTCTCTCACCCCATCCCCAGATAGTCCTCCAAATGTCATCCCAGCCTGTCATCCATTTGCTGCCTGACAGAGCACAGATTTTGGGGTCTGAAGCTCAGTTCAGCCAGTGCCACTCAATCCTCCTGCAGCAGATGGCTCATGGGTTTTGCAGGGCATTTGTGTCCATCTCTCCTCTGAAGGTGGGGGGTTGTGCCAGCCTAGGACCACCTGCTGGGTGGGCTTTCCTATCAGTAAGAACAGACTCCTCTGCTTGGATTCCAACTCCCAGCTCTGTCTCAAGGACAAGTGTGGCCTTGGACAACGTCTTACCTTCCCTAAGCCTCAGCAGTTAAATGGAAATAAGGGAGGAGAGGAGTGTGGACATGACATGAGGTGCTTATGACTCCCACTGTTCTTTTTAAAGGACCCCCATGGGAGAAAGGTCACTCAGCAAAGGGATGGGATTTAGGGAGAGAAACCCTCATTAGTATTCTGAGGGAAATCACAGCTGCAATTTCTTATTTCATAAGTGCTCTAGATGTTTGTTAGGAGACCTGTTTGTGAGTACCAGATCCCTTATATCGAGGATGCAGGACCATGTGCTGAGGACACCTGGGGTTACTCTGGACTCTGCTTACTAAGGCAAAAACACCTCATTCTTGTGGCATTTAACATTCTAGGTTTTAGCTTTGGATGTCTACTCTATTATTTATTTATTTATTTATATTTATTTTTTGCTTACAGTGCTGGGGATGCAACGCAGGTGGCCTTGGAAATGCTAGGCAAGCATTCTACCACTGAGCCACATTCCCAGCCCTGAGCAGATGCTCAGGGAAAGCAGAAGGAAACCACGCAGATGCTGATAAAAATGCTCCCAAATTGTTTTACTGAGTTCAACAGAAAGGATCTGGCTAACTATTATGCAGGCAGGTGGAATGTGTTCTAACACTCTGGATTCTTAAGGATTTGCAGGCTCGTGGCCTGAGGGAGATAGGTATTAGAATTTGTGTCTGAGCTGGGCATAGATACAGGGACTCAGGAGGCTAGGGCAGGAGGATTGCCAGTTCCAGGTCAGCTTGGGTAAGATCCTGTCTCGAAAAATAAATAAGAAGGGTTGGGGATACAGGTCAGTAAAAATAATACCCCTGGGATCAATCCCCAGTACTGGGGATGGTGGGGAGAAGAATCTGAGAGTGGAAATCTGCTGGTACAAGCTCATGGCCACAGACCATATGTTAGACTCTGTGCAAGCCACACTAGGTAAGTCCTCCCATCAGGACATCTTCCTAAAGGAGAGTGTGCAAAGCATGTTCCTAATGTGCTGGGCACAACAGCCTCCAGCAGATCTACCCTATGAAGAACAGATCTGTTACCCCTGCAAATTCTAAACCTGAGGGGGAGACAAGGGCAACTGCAAGGAGGTGATATAGTGAGACAGAATATGGGAAAAGAAGAGCTAAACCCACATGTTGAGTTTCTTCCCCAGCTCCTATGAAAAGAAAGAAAAAGAAAAAAAAAAAGGCCAATGATCTCAAGTAAGCTCCTGGGTCAGCTCATCCTTGCTGAGGGTGCAGGAGGCTGGTGAGAGTGCAGCAGCCATGCGGTCGGTCGGTCTGAGTTGCATGCAGAGAGGAGGGGCAGCTCTTGGGGGTGCTGGCAGCAGAGGGCAGGGGCAGCCGGCCTGGCTGGCTTGGAGGGTGGAGGGAGGTGAGGCCGGGGCCAGCTTACCCTGAAAATCCCCCTCACACGTATCCAACACTGCGTCACCCATGTCACACAGCTGCAAGAACACAATGATAGGATTCGGAGAGAGGAATAAACACGATGAAACATGAATGTAACAAAAACACTGTGCTGAGTGGATGGTCCCAGGGGGGCCACACCAAAGCATTGCAGGTCCTACACTGGCTCAGAGCTGTACATACCACACAGTCATGGTCTGCTCTCAAAAGAACATTAAAACAAAATGGAATGCAGGAACCAGGGGGTGTCACTGATACTAATGATCAGAACTTAAGCCTGGGTGATGGGAAGTGAATCCCTCCACATCTCAAGCCACAAGGACACTGTCCCTCCTGGCCTTCACCCACTTTTGCCCCCAGATTGTTCCTCTCATTCTGCTCTTTTTTGCCTTCCTGAGTGACATCCTCTCCTCATTCTGTGGCTTACAGTATGGGTCACCCTTGTGCTCTGGACTTGGGGTGGCTGCAGAGTCAGCAGATGTGGTGTGCTGGAGAAGCCTGGGGGCTACCACATGTGACTGTGAGCTCCTGGGGCAAGTATTGTCTCCCCAAGCCAGTGCCTGTCCTCTACATCATGGCTCACTCAGAAACACACACCACCCCAAGAACTACAGGAAGGCGTGGTACTCACTGCCATTTCTCAGGAAGGAATTTCCTTAATTTAAAAATAAGCCTCAGGGTGAATGACAGCAGCTGTACATTCAACATTAATCACATCCAAAAACAGAGAAGCTATCACCAGATGGCCCTTCCCCATAATATTGAAATCTCCGGACCCAAGGCAAACACTTGCAAATTTGCCTAGTGTTTTCACTGGCAGCAAGGAGCTGGACCTCACAGGCGCAGGTCTCCCATCTAAGCTGAGGCAGAGAATGGTGCTTTCTGGGAGGATGCTGGGGAAGATCCCAGTGTACCCAAGGACCTAGCATAGCATTTTCTTTCAAGTATGTCATGTGTATGTGTGTGGCATGATTGATGTATATGGGTATGTGGTTTTTTGTTTTGATGTTGGGTACTGAATCCAGGGTTTTTTGCATGCATTCTACCACTGAGCTACACCCTTAGCCTCTGGATACATGATTTTATATGTGGTGTTGGCAAGTGTGATGTATATATATGGAGCATGTGTGCGTGTATGTAGTACATGCATGTGGTATTGGCATGTGAGTGGCATATGCATATATTTGATATGCAGGTGCATGTGATGTGTGTATGTATGTGTGGTGTATTTATCCATGGCATGCCTATGTATATGTGGCATGCATATTTGTGGTATATGTGTAGTATATGTATGCGGGGGATGCATGTATGCACACTGTATGTACCTGTGTTGTATGTATGTATTTATGTATGTATATACATGTGTGTAGGCATGTAATGTATGTATATGTGTGTAGTATGTGCATGTGTGATGTGTAACAGGCATGTGTGGTGTGTACGTGTATGTGGTGTATGTATTTGTGGTGTATGTCTGGTATATGTGTGTGTGGTGTGTATGCATGTGTGTTGTATGTGTATATATGTGGTTATGGATGATATGCATCTGTGCATTGTATATGTGTGGTGTGTGTAGTATGTATAAGCATATGCTTGTGCATGTATAGTGTGTGTGTGGCTGGTGTGCATGCATGTGCGATTTGCACATGTATCTGTCATGTGTATTTATGTATGTTATGTGGGTGTGGTGCATATGTATGTGTGTGACATGAGTATGCATATGCATGTGGTATGTGTTGTGTATATGTACATATGGTATAGATGTGATATGTATGTGTGTGGCTCATGTGGTACACATGTGTGGGTGGTTCGTATGCTTGTGAGGTATATGTACCCATGGCACCCGAATGCATGCTTATACATGTGATGTGTGTGTGTTTATTCCACCCCAGCTGCATCACCTTCTGCCATTTGTGCCAACACTCCATCATGCCCAGGCTCTTCCCTGAGGTGAATGGGCTGACTTTATTCCAAGATGGAGCCCAACAGTTGGCCTGACTTCCTGAATAAGGAAAATGCTCAAATGGTTTTGTGGCAGCCACCACAAAATCTGACCGACCCTGACTTTATAATCTTATGTGGTCCAAGGTTCTGGGGAAACACTTAAAAAATGTCCCATTTCTTCCACAATGAAAGATTCTATGGTGTGTGTATTTACACATTTTTTTTTTCTGGGGAATACAGCTCCATCTTTTTTTCAAATTCAAAGTAAATCTCAACTAAGTAGTTGTGGGCTTTACACAATTAGCTGCTGAGGAATTGCGGCAGGCAGTGGGTGGAGAGTAAGGCAGACATATCGTTTCTGAAAGTGACCCCTCTCTAAATATATATTGAGAAACACATTTTTCTAATAAGGCTTATTTTACTACTAGGGACAAATATCTCTGGACCTTAGCTTATCTTCTCCATAAGCATTTGTATGTGTTCAGCTCCTTGGACTCTGTCCAGGGGAAACCCAGCGCCTCACCTGAGTTTTGATGCCAGCTGTTCTGTGATCATAACCAGCTTCCAGCTTCTCCTGGGTCCCCACTCCAAAGGACTCAGTCTCAAACCCCCAAAATAAGAGCAGAAATAGAAGCCTGGGCTGGTGGACTCAGACTAGGAGAAATCCCATAAGCAGCCCCACGGAGGACAACTTGACTCCAGAGCTGTGTCCCACGGGCGGGCTTCTAAGATCATCTTTTCATAGCTCATGGCAAAAGCACAGCCATTTCACAGGAAATGGGAACTAGTTAACTAGAAGTGACCCTATCATCCCTCCCCCAGCACATTTTGCTAAGGTTCATAGGAATATTTGAAAGAGCCTGCGGCCTGGTTACCTGTAGACATGCTTTCCCCAGGGGACATGCCATCCAGCATGGGGTGCTCCGTGGACTGTGGACTCGAGGCAGAGAGGCTGACTGTGGGAGGTTGAGGAGGTGGCAGAGTGGGTCTCTGTCGGGGCTTAGGTGTGGGTCGCGATTTGGCTAAAGTGCTTGTAAAGACAGAAGGAGAGGCCAGGGGGGGAGCTGCAGCTGGGGAGAGTTGGCCTGAGGCCAAGGAGTACCCCGGAGGGTAGCTAAGTCCATAGGGCGATGGGGTGCTTGGTGGAGTAGGAGACAGGCTGACTGGGGATGGCTGGCCAGCAGACTGGTCAGTCACAGACCCCGGCTGGCCAAAGGGGACCTTAGGTGGAATTGGTGCCAGCTTCTTTGAAACTGAAAGAAAAAACACAACAACAAAATGCAAAGCTATTAAATAAAGCCCATTGGTGTGACTTGTCAGCACAGGCTTCACGGTTCGAAGTGGTCACCTCCTGTCACCCCACTTCCCTGCCCCAGGCCTCCTGCTACACTAAGAACACCCAATACAATTTTTAAAAATGAACTAGGGCACTACAAGTTTTTCTGTCTTTCCATCTGGTAACTAATTTCTCTTTTTCTGGTTCTCTGCCGCCATCTATATGCACACCCTGCCAAGCTGCAGAACGAATTTCCCATCCACAGTCGGTGGGCTGATTTCCCAGTGGGAAGAGGTATCACTGTGGCACTCAGTCAATGAGACCAGGTCCAACAAGTGTGATCTGAGTTCAAGTTGTCACAGTGACCCTCACCTTGGGGTCAGTTCTCAGGACAGGAAACTGACCTGACTGAACCTGAGCAGTGGTGTTTGGTTCCCAAAAATGGTATGCGAGCAAATCCTCTGGTCACAGAACCTCCTGCCTCCACCGCTTTATGCTCCCCACCTCAATTCTGTGCTTGACTCACAGGCTCTTTTTCTTTCTTTGCAGTGCTGGGGATGGAATCCAGGGACTTAAACACGCTAGGCAAGTGTCCTGCCACTCAGCTACATCCTCGGTCCTTTTCTCGTTTTTTTAAATTAACATATAATGTTTGTCCTTATTTATGGGATACAGTATTGAAATTCAATACATGCACACGGTGCATAATAATCAAATCAGAGTAATTTGCATTTCCATCTCCTCATTTATTATCATTTCCAAGTGTTGGGAAATTTCCAACTCTTCTCCTCTAGTAATTTGAAATGCATAATTAATCACTACAGACTATAGTTACCCTACCGTACCCTGCTGTGCTGGAGAACGTTAGATCTACCATCCTCTACAACTGAGTTTTGGTGCCCATTATCCACCCTCACTCTGTCCCCCTCCTCCTCCCACGTGGGTCCTCTCCAATCTTTTTTTCCTTTCAATAATTCTACCTTCTGGGTATGAGCATGGACGGATGGACTGAAATGTTCTTTTCTTTCCTGTGGTTCTGGGGATTGAACGCAGGGCCTCATGCGTGCTGTAACACTGAGCTACATCCCCACGCTGACTGCACCTTTTAAAGTAGCACATCATGGCCCAATCTCCTTTGCATTGTCTTCATTTCCGTCTCTTTATTTAGTTAATCCCACTAACGGATAATGAATACACGATGCCTTGAGTTGAAAGTGAATGGGTAAAGACAGAAAGCCAGACAATCAGGAGAAGTGACTGATGGGCAAGAGTCCTGAGAAAATGATCACTCATCTCTCAGAATTAAGTGAGGGCTGTATGTAGGGCCCACTAATTTGAGAAGAAACTGTCTTTTAAATCTTCAGGGAGGCATTAGGGCCTTCTCCTCCATCCCTGCTCCCCCCACCACACTATGCACCCCTCCATGGAATAAAACCTACCAGAAACTTCTCAGGAATTTCCCTGGCTCATCCAGCCCTCTGTGGATAACAAAAGGACATGCTCCTTAAGAGTCCTACCAACTTGGGGTCAAATTCCTATCCTGTTGCTTACCCACTCTATGCCTACTATAATTTATTTAAACTTCTAAAAAAGCAATAACAATAAACAAACAAACAAAAAAACCCTCCTTTATCCAATGGGAAGAATATTTTCTCCATGGCATTGAAATAATTAAGTGGGATCACATATGTAGAGCACCGTATAGTCACAACTATGCAATGAAACTACTTAATTTTCCAGTTTTACCTTCCACCTATACGTCCTAAGTACAGGGCGAGTTTGCCAGTAGCCACTACAGTAGCTACTGTAGCTCGTGACAGTGCGTGGTCAGGGATGGGCCGTCTAGCGGCACTAGATGTGAAGCGCTGGAGACCCTGGGTACAGGAGCATGAACGTGCTCCTCCCAAATGAGCTGCAAGAGAGAGGACAGGGTAACATCGTCCTGTCTGTGATGAGACCACTCCTGGGTAGTGGCAGGACTAGGCATGATATTCAACTAGAGACACATGGTTAAGACAGAGGGGTCAAAAAAAAAAAAAAAAAAAAGGGCAACGATGGGGAATGAAGAAGAACATCATCCATTCAAGTAACAACTCTGAGTTACTCACTGTCACTTGAGAAAGGGACCTGAGTCATTCTAGGCTATACTCCCCACACAGGTCCAATGTGCTGTAAAACCTAAAAGGGTCAGCCTGCCACTGGGATTAGGAAGCTGACTGGCAGCAACAGAAGTCCTGACACTTTCACTGGATGAAACAATGGCTTAGCCATCATCCTCACCAGGGTTGGGGGAGGGTCTGTAAACAGAAACATGCTGAAGACCTCATGTCTACACTACAAGGAAAATCTCTTGGTGTTGGCAAAAAGCCCTGGAATGCTAACATCGTAGGGCTCCCAATTTGGTTCCCTCATCATTCAACCATCAAGATGTTGCTTCTTCTGGGTCACCAACCCTGACTCCTGAATCTGGATAGGGTGTCCCATGTGTCCCCACAGTGCTCTGATGTCCCCAGCTTAGCAACACCACCCTTGCATTGGAAAACACAGTCCTGCACATAGTGGGGTTCAATAAATACTTGTAGGATGCAAAAGAAATCAACAGGAAATGAAGAACATCAAAGTACTGGGGTGAAGGCAAACTAGGAGAAAGGAACTTCCATGGCAGCCTGGAAAGGGATGATTTGTAGGTAAGTGTGGGTGAGATGAACCTGGCTCTGTATAACCAAGTCCTGGAGTGGTAGCCATCCTAAGGGCATGAAAGGCCTGAACTCAGAACAACTTAAATAATATAACTGGGGTCTGAATTAGAACAAGATATACGCTACGCTTTCATAAGTATGTCAAAATGGATTCAATTGTCATGTATAACTAAAAAGAACCAATAAAATTTTTTTTTAAATTTAAAAAATGACATGTGATTTCAGGCAAGTGAAAGGCTTGTCTGACAGCCAAGTGACAGAGGTGGAGACAAACCCAAAAGGTACAGCAAAGTGCACGCTCAGCCCAGCTCCCCATTTAAGAAATGTTATCATATAGTAGATTGTTAGCTTTCAGGAGTGATTCTCAGAAGAGAGAATAACTGGGCCTTTTCCACAGGTTCCAGTGGCAGAGCTCTGGCTGACAGGTATGGAAGGTCTGGACTTGTGGAGATACAATCCTGACACCCTCCATCCCCATACATGAGGGATTCAGGGAGTGGGTGCAGCACCCAGGGTGGCACTGGGGAGCAGCTTTTGATGCCCTGCAGGTAGGGCCTGGCAGGCCTGGGGAATACACACACCAACCCAGATGATGATTTCTGTACTGGCGGCACCATTTGCTGTAGAGGAAGCATTGCCCCATGTATGTCCCTCACTTTTCAAATGAGCTTGCTGCTGATGGTGGGGAAATGGTCCCATTGGGGTTGGTTAATTTCTTGTTTTGCTGTCATTGTTGCAATGCTGGAGATGGAACCCAGGGCCTTGCACATTCCAGGCAAGTGCTGCACCACTGAGCTACACCCTCAGCACAGGGGTCGGCTCAATTCTCTAACCTCTTACACCTAGACTCAGAACTGTTCACTAAGCCACTCAGTTTCTAAATTCCCTGGTTAATGATGGAAATGAGTCTTGAGGAGTGTAAGTGCTATCAGGCCTGGAGCTGCCCAGAAGGGAAGCAGTGACATACCTTTCCGGAGGGTGTGAGGACTCTGGTCTGGAGGCGGCTGACTGGGGCTGGCACTCGGCTGTGTCCCTGGTTGTGCCACTGGACAGGTTGTCCCCTGGCTGGAGCCTGGACTTCCTTTCTGCCCAGACCCTGGAGACAATTCCTTGCTTTTAGCAGTGCTGAAACACAAACACACAGGGCAGCAGAGATCCCAAGTTCAGTCGACTTCAGCACCTGCCTTGCCAAATGCAATCCGAGTGTTCTTCTGGGTCCCATTCCACTCTGTCTCAGCTCTAGTCTGCCTTGGTCTCTTCTTAAAACCTTCAAAGATGCCCCACCAGGTGACTGTCCCTTCTTGGAGCTCTCATGGCCTGGGTGCCACCCCCAGAGCTATGGCACTTGGTATTCAGTGCCAACATCCTCTGCTCACCTCTGCCCTCAAGGAGGCCATGAGCAATGTAAGGGCAGGGCTGCAGAGCATCCCCACTGCAAACGGTCATCAACACGGGCATTCTAGGACATTCTCAAACTGGAACACCAAAGTGTCCTTTTCTCTTTGATTGACAGGGCATACCAGAGCCAAGAGGATTCAATAGGATGGATGTGCCAGCAAGGATGACTTGGCCTCTGGCTGTCAAGCCCCTGGCTGGGGAGCTCTCCAGTGATGGACTCCATCACCCCCACAGGCAGGGGAGGAATTCTGGGACCCATCCTCAAACTCAGTGGCAGGTCCCCAGCAGCTGGCAGGGTCAATGCAGACCCAGGCTGTGCTCCCACACATGGGCCTTTCAAGTCCTGGTTCTCCAGGCTTAGAGGAAGTTGAGAGTCAATGGCAGGGAGGGACCCGGCCCTCCAGAGGCCCTCAAATTGACAAAAGGACACCAGTCCCTAAGAAGATTCTCCCTCACTCCTAGGCTCTTCCTCAGGCCCTTACCTGAGGATCAAGTACACGTCAGCAGACAGCGTATTCTAATTGCACAAATACATGGCAGATGCTCCTTCCCTGCCAGCATCCAATGTGCCATCCAGGGGAGAGCACACTAAGGTCCTTATGTTCCCCTACAGGGTCTCACTCATTTTCAATAAAACACTCCAGGTAGCTCCTAGTGAATCAAGATATTCACTTCCCTGGAGTTGGGAGGAACCTGAGATCCTCCCTAGATTGTGATGCCCTTAAAGGGTGTAGTGTGGAGAGTCTGGGAACCTAAACCTATAGCAATGGAGGTTTCTTGCCCCTCAAAAGCAGCCACAGCCTATTTCTTCCCTAAACTTATTCAGAAACTCCAAATAAGCATTTGGAGGAAATACCAATGAGAATATTCTAGTCATGGCCACTGAGGAAGACTGGAAGTAGGGAGCTGGGCTGGAACAGGAAGTCATCAAAGTGCAAGTAAAAAGTTTTCTCCATGGAAAGGAAGGAGGGCAAGATCACACTCAAGGTGGTGACCCTTTCTCTTCCTTGCAGGATGAGTTTTCCATGACACCTATGGAATTCTCCAAGAGGAAATCGTCATCTTATAGCCAAAGGAACCAGAAGAGCGAAAAAGTTCCTTTCTCTATTTCATTAATGAAAAAACAGAAAACTGTTGAGTCACTGAGACTGGACAGGACTCGTCTTTGATTCTTCTTTAGTCTCAAGGTCACCTGGCACCTGGTACTTAAACCAAAACTCTAGCTCCCCTTCCATCCATCTCTGCCACCATCAAGAGGAAGTTAAAATGATCAACCAAAGAAAACCACCAAACAAGCAAATCAAAAGACTCCTTCCCGGGAGGTGGGGAGTGGGGTGACCTCCAGACTCTTTCCTCCTGTGGCTAGATATCCATCATGAAATTGAGGATCTATCTCTTCTTTCTGTTCCCTCCCACCTGGTCCACTTTCCCCAGCACAGAAATAGGTATTTACCTATTTAGCCTGGCTCCTCTCTTTCCAGCATAGGTGCAGCTGACCCCATGGGAGAGGTGGGGTGGAGGGTGGTTATTGGTAGCACTAGATGAAGGAGGCATGGTAAAGGCATATCTGAGGTCAGGTTAATGCTGGGGACACATGACTCAGTGAGCTGGGTGCCAATGGGCAGGAAGCAGAGTTTGGGGTCAGCACTAATGCCAAGCAGTGGAGTAGGACAGAGACAGAACCTGGCTGGACAGAACAGCCAGCCTAGAATGGAGGGAGGGCGAAGGAGGGCCTGTCATCCTCAGGGGAAGGGGGAGCTGTCACAGGAATCCAGCAACTGCAGGAAGCACCATCTGTGCTGCAAATGTCCAGAAAACAGAAAACAAAACAAAACAAAACAATGGAATACCCATTTCTACTGGGAGAACTCTCTATAGGGAGAGAAAAGGAGGTTGCTATAGGAAAATGAGAACACTGACACCCCCCCAAACAAAGCACACAGAACCAACTGCCCAGGAAAAGCAGCAATACAGAGCAAAATGTCTGGCCTTTGAACCAATGGGTGACATTCCCTACCCATGAGTGACTGCAAGGTCACACATCCATAACATTCCTGGAATGCACTCAGAGCCTGGGGGAATCCATCTTCAAGGGCATTTTTAAAGAAATATCATTTATATGCCAAACATCATATGGCACAAAGTTCCTTTATAAAATGGAAAATTGGGGTAGACAGGGGAGAATGTGCTAAGAGGGCGTCATCAGCGCTAACCTCCTGTCTACTTGCCCTCTCTCCTGGTCAGCAGCCTGTTTGTTTCTGCTTCCCCACCAAACTCTCTCTGCTCTCCTCTGTACCTCTCAAGTAGATCTAAAGCCCAGCAAGTGTACCACAGTGGGACCCAGCATCCTGAGTTGCAGCCATCAGCAACAACCCCAGCACACTGTGTCAGGCACCCCCTCCCAAATGCTATGATTATCTCATTACCTTTATTTCCTCATTTCACAGTGAAAAGACCTTCTACTTGTTGAAGAATAAAGAATGTTTTGCAATCCCCTCATTAGGGGGTTGGAATGTGAGTGTACATGACTGTGTATTTGGAAAAGACTGAGTTAAAAGTTTTGGCTCCCCAGAACCAAAAATCCACCCCTACCACAGTGGCCGTGAGGACATGCCACACCTCCCTAACAGAAGTCACAATGACATCTGATTGTAAGTACGTTTTCAAGTTCTCTGAATTGTCTGATAACAGACAGAACCAGATAGTAGTTGTTTCAAGATGCAGTTCTCACTTCCGGAGTCCCCTGCTCTGACCATACCCCAGCAGGTTGGGTTTCCTTCCCCTGCACTCCTGGGTATGCATAACCCAGGCTGGGATTATTTGTCAACACCCATTTCTGGAATGTGAACCCCTTAATGGCAGTGATTGTATCTCATTATCTCTGGACACAGAAATATTCACTGAACTATTGATGGAATGAACTTGTTTTCTTCTCTGTCTCTCTCTGTCTCTCTCTCTCTCTCTCTCTCTCTCTCTCTCTCTCTCTCTCTCTCCCCCTTCACCTTCCTAAAAGAATGGAAACACAGCCATGCAGAATCCTGCAAAGGTCACCAGGCCCAGCATGACTGTCATCACCATTCCTTGCCTTGCTTGGATTCATTTTTAGCAGCAAAAATAGCCACTACAAACCTAAAGGCAGAGGAGAGGGAGGGGGAAAGGATGAAATTCTAAAACTCAAAACAGGAAAATTAGAAAGGCATAGGAAGAAGAAATGGAGAGCTGGGGAACATCATTCCTCGCACCACTTTAGCAGGCTGCCACCTTCTCTGTTTGCTTGGGGATGCAATTCTTGGAAAGTCTGGACTTAGGTGGTAAGCCAGGGAGCTGTGGATGGCTGACTTGGTGCCAGCGTGATGCAGAAAGCCAAATGTGAAGGCTGAGAAATGATGGCGGGGATGTCACATCCAAGAGGCAATGATAGCAAGCCCAGACACCCTCTGCTGGCCAACTAGCCTGCCCCCAGACAGCAGTAGCAGGCACTTACCTGGCACGCTCAGGCACAGGCTGCAGGCTCATGCCGGATGGAGAGAGTGCAGGCGCTGCGGGACTGTCCGGGACCTGCTCCGGTAGGGGTGATGGCAGAGGCGCAGCAAGCTCTGCAGGTGGGGCGGGAGGCTGCATGGAGGGCGGGGCACAGGATGCTTTCCGACCAGCTGAGGAGCCTCTTCGAGCCACCCAAGATGTATCCATGACCCTCACACCCATGCTGGCGAGGGACACAAAGATACCTGCTTACCCACGCGTGACAGGTGACAGGCTCCCTCCCCCACGAAACGGAGACATTCAAGCAGCTTCGTGTTAGGAGAAGAGCAGCACAGCCTTAGCACCCTCCTGGGCCCGGGAAGCGATGTGCAGCGGTTGGGGAATGGTCAGCAACGCTCGAAGCGCCCAGGCTGCTGGGGGCCAGCTAAGATGCAGCCCCTGCGGCCCAGGCTTGGCAGGAGCAGCCCTCCCACAGTGGCAAGGCTGCAGCAGGGCACAGTCAGCAGCTTGAGAGTTGACAAGCTGTATGTCAACCCTCTGCCAAAGCCAGCTGTCCTTCAGATAATGGCCCGACAAGCTCCCTGGGTGTGGAATCCAAGCTGTTCTCAGGGCACAATGTGGCCTAACTAGGGGGCAGGGAATGCCCACTTCCCCCAAGTGGGAGAAGGAGGTGAGTGGGACAAGGACAGAGAGCACCAGACTAGAACACTGAACCAACTGGCAGGAGACATCTAAAGAGTCTTCTCTTTGTAATGTGGGGTTTGGCCCCTAATCCACCAATACCGGGCACCTGGCCACATCACAACCTCTGCAGGCCACGCCTGCTTGCCTACACAGTGGGGAAGGGGCTGCTCATGCCTATGGTCCTTCCAGGCTCTGACTCTATTTTAATGATGGGCACACAGCTTCAAGTAAGTCGGCCAAGCAACCAAACGTGGCACATTCACCTTCTCACAGAGCTCACTACAACACAGTTCGCTTAGTTTGAACTTGAACTTGGCCTTGTAGCTACCAGAGAATACTGTACCTTTGGATTTTCCTAAGGCTGCAGGGACAGAAACATACAGATATTAGTGTCAACAAATCTACACCTTCCTTTGGAAATAAAGGTTGTCTGCAAGAGGGTCTCTTGCCGAGGTCAGGGTTTTGGGAGGGGTTTTTCTTGTGCCATTAAATTATTACAATTTACTTGGTTAAAGTGACTCTGTTGTTTGTAGAGGTGAAAATCACACAGGTGAATTAAGAGAGCAGCCAAGAGTGGATATTGCTGAGGAATGGGGGAGAAGAATCATAAGGAAAAAAGAAATAGGTACAAGTAGCCATTTGCACTCTTCTGGGTCCCATGGACTTGGAAGGAGGTTGGTTCTCTTTCCTTTAGTCTAGGAGACAACTGGTCCTGTGGTTCTTAGACAAGGGATTCACTGACTCAGGTAAAAGGTCAAGTTTCTTGTATGAAGGGAGACATAGGTATCTGTGCAGGAGAACGTGCTCTCCAGGTCAGCATGTGTCTCCAGCATGTATGTGCATAGTGGGGTGGAGGGACCAGGGCTATCTGTGCTTATACCACCCTCCACCCTACCAAATGGTCATCTGCACTGGTCAGAAGCACAAAGGTGAAGTCATGCTCATCTAAAATGGTTAGATTTACCTTGCAGAAGTGACACAATATTAAAACCAAAAGTTTAAGTTCAGAGATTGGATGCAACAGGTGGGATTTAAGTCATTTAAGGACATATGTCTGGGATGGACCTGAGGTGAGGGACCCAGGGGAGAAGGGATGCTAAACCAAGCAGACCTGGGATGGGGATAGATTTTTGATGCACTTCCTCCCCAGGATCACCAGAGACCCTTTTATACTTTATGCACAGAGATGTATATTTGGTTGATGCTTTTCATCTCCCCTGGACTGCTTCAAGAGGGCTCCTTAAAATGGAGTGCGGGTGGTGGGAGGGATGACTTTTTCCAGGATCCACTAGCGTTCTTGTCATTCTGGTTGTAAGAAACCTTCACTTTCCGTAAGAACCTTCTGTAAGCTTCCAGAAACCCTCTTGGAGGCCAACAAAACTTCTGGACCAGAGTCCAGTGTTTGCCCCCTTATATTTAAAGTGGGTTGTGGGGGATTATCAACCTATGCTTTCTGGGCTTCAGAATTTATCAGGATGAGAAAAGCAAAAGACTTACTCTTACACTTGGGGAAAAAAGAACTAGTAACAGTTGCAATGGTCAGCAAGGATGGCAGGAGTGTGAGATGTGTCCTACTGTGACTAGCAAAAAGCACCCTTAAAGACTCAAATGCCACCCCATCTTCTCTTCCTTGCCCCATTCCATTCTGTTTGAAAAGATGATTCCCATGGATGGGGTGTGTGTGTGGGGGGGCGGTTAGGACCAGGCTGGTGAAGGGATGCCTTCTATTTCCAACAGCATCTTCCAGCATCAGTAACCTCAGACTCCAGGCTACCACAGGAAGGAATGGCTTGGGCATGGAGTAGTACCAAGTGAATCCTGCTAAATATCCCTGGCAAAGGTCAGCAACTGAGAAATATGAGCTGAATGTATTCTTCTGCCTTTACAGAGTAGCTGCTGTGCTGAAAGTAGTCACCACAAGTAAGTTGCCAGCTGAAACGATTCCCTTAGAGGAGACAATACCACATGCACAAGTGAACACATATCCAATGTTCACTGACATTGTCACTAACATAAACCTTTATGGAGTAAGCCAATTGCATAGGCAGCAGCTACATACTGAGAGGCCTAAGTTTATTTACCTCCATAAGTGAACTGCTATAATGAAATGTCTGAATGTCTAAATAAAACTCATCTCAGAGAGAGGAATTATAAAATTGGTCAGGATGCTGCCAAGGAGGGGAACCTGTTCAGAAATGGGGAAAATCCAATCAGAAGGTTGCATCAAGTTCACAAGTTTCCATTGATTGCTGTATCCCATAAAGAAGCAATGGTAGCCAGACTCAAGGAACAGACTGTGGCTTGTTTTGTTTGTTGTTTTGGTACTGAGGTTTGAACCCAGGGCACTTTGCCACTGAGCAAAATCCCCAGTCCTTTTTGTTTCTTTTGACACAGGGTCTCACTAAATTGCTGAGGCTGGTCTCAAATGTATAGTCCCTCCTGCCTGAGCCTCCCAAGTCACTGGGATGACAGGCATGTGTCACCATGCCCGGCTTGTGTTTCTTATGAGACAGCAAATGGAAGTGGAATTAATAAAAAAACAACTGACTTCAGTAGATGCTGCTGCATGGATACCTAAATTCATTCTGGATGTCAAGATTTCCCATGGCCTTCTGGTGAAAACCAACAGACTCAGCTTCATAGCTGAAGATGAATCAAGGTGAAAGCAAGAAGCCAAAGGCTAAGAAGAACCTGGAAGAAGCCAAGGTCTTGGAAGTCAATGAGCAGGAGGCACAGGGCAGAGTCCAGGAGCCACCCTCCAGGTAAGCTGCTTTTTAACTCTTCTATGCTGGCAAGGTGACAGGGGTGGAGGGCATGCAGAATCAGGCAAGCCTGGGATGCTGTCTTCACTGCTGTCATTTAGGATAAGGAGGTAAAGGACCAGGAATCCAGAGCTGTCACCACTTTGCCACTAGGATTCAGTGAGCATCCCGCATGCTTCAGGCAGCTCCACTACGGTACAATCTTCCCTCCGTGGCTCCTCCCTGCCCATCAGTATCCTATATTTCTTAGAGGTCTGCCATAAACCACGCTTTTGTATTTTTCATGAGGTTCTAATAAGGAATAGGTTCTGAAATATCCCCAACCTCCAGTCCCAGTTAAGATACTCAGTGATTCAACAGAGCTCTCACCTACAGAATGAGGCTGCTTCTCGCACCTTCAAGAGGATCACTGTCAATATTAGATGCTAAGATAAATTTTGCATGTCCTTGACACTATTACCTGGTGGCAGAAGCTGAACAGTGATAGAATGGGTCACAATAGTGTATAAGAGACAGTGTATTCCCTCACAGTTCTGGAGGCTAGAAGTCCAGAATCAGTACCATTAAGGTCAACTTAATGGTTCCAAAAGGGCTATATGCTCTCCAGGGACTCCAGAGAATTCTCTGTGCCTCAAGGAGCTAATGGTGGCTGGTAACTCTTCTTGATTTGTGGCTACCATCTTCCAATCTCTCTCTGTGCCATTTTCAAACTTCTTCTCTGTCAGGTAGTAAAATCTACCTGTCTCCTTCCTATAAGGATGCATGTGATGTCATGCAGGGCATGATAATTCAGAGTAATCTTATTTCAAGAACCCTATTATTATTATTTTTTATGTTTATGTTCTTAGTACCAGGGATTGAACCCAGGGCTGTTTAACTGCTAAGCCACATCCCCAGGATTTTTGTTTTGAGACAGGGTATTGCCAAATTGCTTAGGGACTTGCTAAGTTGCTGAGGCTGGCCTCAAACTTCTGATCCTCTTGCCTCAATCTCCCGAGCTGCTGGGATTGCATGCACCATTGCACCTGGCTCAATATTATTATTTTAATCTCATCTGCAACGGCCTTTTTCCCAAATAGTGTAATAGGCACAGGTTCCAGGTTTAGGACCTATTATTTTGGGGGGACCATTTATTCTGTCTATCACAATGATGAAAATATGTATATGAGATCCTGAATCTGATCCCGTGATCTGCTACAGAAACTCAGTGTCATCTATCATTATGAATCAGAAAGGCATCAAGAACGAAGCTCTAAGTCACAAGGGGCACCAACTACCTTATATGATATCAAGGATATAGAAGCCATTAGTCCAGGAAAATGTCATTGGCATCACTGGGGAACTTACCATTTCTATCATACTTTATCAGGTTTATCTGCCCAGAATTTGCTTCCTGCTTTTTTTTTTTAAAGTTCTATTTTTTCTTTATCTTTTTTAGTTATTGTTTCATTTTTTAAAAGTTTTATTGATATATAATTTACATATATCATTTATAGATATAATTTACTTATCAATATATAATTTATATATTTATATAATATGTATAATTATACATGTATTTTACACACATATGTATGTATACATATAAAATTTTCTTTTAACCTGGCCAAAAAACTTCCATAATATGAACTTTCATTAGTCAGTGTTTCAATAGGTAGTTTGAAGACTTGGGAATGTAGGTTTTAAAAGTCTTAGAAATGGGGAGAAATACAGAAGATTTCCCTAACACTGCTTGTGGACACCCATCTACGACTAGCAAAACCAGGCTTGGTGAGTTCTCAGACATGAAAATCTGATTTTCAGGAACTGGCAATCATTGAGAGATTGTTCCAGATGGCTTGAGGTATGTGGTATCTGTGCAGAGGGGTTTACCACTAGAATCTGTGTGTCATGGATGTATCACATGACCTGCTAGAACAAATGGCTTCCTTAACTCCACCCCATCCTGTTTCTCACAGAAGAAGCTCCTCCTGGTCCCCCTTTTACTTGTACGACTATAAATAAAGGACAGATGGGCTCTTCCATTATTAGAGCCAGATTGGTATGGCTCAATTGGTCAAGCCCCTGATTCAAAGAATAATTATCTCCTGGGGTTTTTCTATTAAATAAGCTTCTTAGTGATTAGTTTATAGCCAGCCCATTCCTCCAACAGAAACCCTTTCCTTCACCCATGCTGGACATGGCAGAAACTCGATAATTGCTAAGATAAGACAAGGACTCAAAGGATGTAAATTATTTCCTTTTTCCCTAAAACATTGACAATTTTGAGTTTCTTGTTCTTTTTTTTTTTTTTTTTTTTTTTTTTTTTGCGGTCCTGGAGATTGAACCCAGGGCCTTGTACTTGCGAGGAAGGCACGCTACCAACTGAGCTATACCCCAGCCCTCTTGTTCTCTTAAAACCAGTTTAGTACTCATCACCAAAAGCTCATTGTACCTTAAAACATACAGTCATGCACTGCTTACTGGCAACATATGTTCAGATAAATATGTCTCTGAACAATTCTACTGTTGTGCGACTGGAGTGTACTTACACAAACTAAGATGGTATGATGTCTCTGGGTTATATGCATGTCATACATGTGGGTCCATCACGGACCAAATATCATTATGTGGCACAAACAGTACACTGAAGCTTAGCCTCAGACCGTTCTTTGAGGGTTACCCTAAATCAGGAAGATCTCCACTTCATGTGAAATGCAAATTTCAAAATACACACAATATAGTTTATTTCTTGTCCAACAATAATTTACACAGTGCATCTCCTAGACTCTCAGAGTTGATGGTGGCAATTTCAACTTTAGATCAGATTGACACACAGAAGGGACATCTCATTTACAAAGTTCTGAAACAAGAGAACTTTGTTTATGCTTTTGCATTTGCTTGTGTCTCTAGGGGGCCAATGGTACTTGACTGTACTGGTGATTCTGCAGTGCTAACTCCTTCACCAAGGCCATCTGGACTGGTTTTCAGGGAAAATGAAGAATCAGATCAGGTCCTGAAGGAGGATGGAGTAGCACAGGTTGATGCAGAGACACTCAAGACCAGATCTGAGGTGCTCTCTATACCCCTGCCCAGAGAAGCACTGATCTGTGAGGGCATCCCTTCAGCTTGGTGAACATCATGAAGGAACTGAATTACTACTGAGAATGAGATTCTAAAACAAATTCCAATGCATTTTCTAGTTCTCTGTCTCTGTTTCTTTCAGATTCTAATTTTGCTCCTTTTTATGGATTTAAAAAATTTCTCCTTCCTTACTTGAATGTCTAAGAACTTGATCCTTCCCTAAGAGACAGAGAATAAACAAGAGTAATGTGCACAGAAATAGCCTTCACCTGCCTCATATGGGTGAGGGACACTGGCCACCCTCAAGACCCCACCAGGACACAAGGCTTGGGTCCCTCTGCAACTCCAGTCTCCAATGCCAACTCTCCTTCAGAATAAATAGGAGTGAAAAGTAAAACTCCCACACTTCCACAGTTTTAGGGTTTTCACCTCTCCCTCCTAAACCACTTCAGCCATCTGCCCCTCAAACAGATCTTTCGAGTACCTGGTGGTTGATCAGGAAAGGGGAAAGCTTACTGTTTATATGAATTTCCATTATTTTCATTCAGTGCTTTCTGCTCCCATGTCTCCTGAAGGAGCAATTACTAAATTTTATCTTATGGTAATGATTTTAACTTCCCAGCCAAATTTTACTTACTGGACCTGTTTGACCAAGCTAGGCAATCCATTTCTTCTGCATCAAGGATACCCTATAGATTCTCATAAAGCCACAGACTTAGGTTGCCAAGACAGAGTTAGTACTTCTCACAAGTCCTAAGAGTTTGTTATAAAACCTGCTTCTGTCCATCTTACTTGCGAGAACCATATCATCTAGTCAAATATTAACTAAACTCATTTAACATGAGCATAAAGAGAACTGTTCCTAGGCACTCTCACACATGAAGCTGGATGCATTTATGAGTCTCTTAAGAACTGCACTGAAGTAAGATAGGTGTCAAATATAAAAGATGGGGTGAAAAAGCTCAAAAATCCAGAAAAATTTGACACTTGGATTGCATCAAACTTTAGGTTTTCTCTTTAAAGAGACTGAATCTGGAAATGTTAAGTTATTCATTAAAACTATTATTTTATGCAAGGATGTTTCTGAAGAAGGTACATTGATTGAGAAATCTACAATCAAAGTGAAGCCACAGGAGTAAGAACTGATATACACATTTTTTCTTTTTTTTTCTTTTGGTGCTGGGGGTGAAACCCAGGACTTCACACATGCTTAAGCATGTGCTCTACCATGCTGCACCTCAGCTCCACAATTAGACGTTTGAGTCAAAATGAAATGCTTATATATTTTTTTAATTATCCTTATTGACCAACTTTAACTTCTTTTGATGAGAACTAAACAATACTGATCACAATTGTCAGCTAAGAAAATATACTTAACTCTGGCACAAAGGGAAGCAAGCCAGAGAGACCTGTTTCAGACAGTGCGTGTCAAGCATGAGGTCAGGGTTCCATTGCTACAGGTCACCAAGCTGCGGTAGTAAGTGCTGTCTTCCTGTAAATCCTGTTTCTTTCCTTACCTCTCACTCCCTCCCCACAACTCTCCAATCCCCAAGGCTGAAAAAGGGACAATAGTTCATACCCATCCTTTTTGTAAAACTCCAGCATCATATTATCCGTGGCGACACTGAGGGGCCGGCGGGCCTGCTCGGGCTGGCGCCGGTCAGCAGGGTCCATGTCTGGGGAAGGCATTGAGCTGTAGTTGGCATTATGGTTCACGTGCACTGGACTCCCATAATTGCCTGTAATGTTGAACTCTATCTCTGTAGAGAAGAAAGAATTGGCATATGTGATCTCTTGAGATGGTGCACCTTCCTCGGCAGGAGAGAGCCTCTCCTTCACCTTTCACCCCTAGAAAACTTCATCTCACAGTTCTACATTAGGTTACTATTGATATTAATTCACCTTAATAATATCATCTATCCTATTAATAGGCCAAAGAAGAGATCTATGGTCACCTAGACTGGCATTTAATAAAGGAATGTCCATTTGTGATTTTTTAAAAATTCAACAAAACTTAGTAAAATAGAAGCAAGTGGGTACTTTCTCAAAAAAAAAACAAAAACAAAAACAAAATCAACTCAGTCAAACCTGATGCTTTAGAGTAAAACTCCTAAGCAGTCCTAATCTAATCAGGAAAACAGCAACATCCATCCTGGCTACTTTTATTTAAAATTATTTGAGAAGGACCAGCCAGTGAAAATGGTCATAAAAATTTTAAAAAGGGTTAATATTAAGATTTGTGAATGACAATATAGATCTCTTATAAAACTGAAGAGGATAGATTTTTTAAAAGTTAGAAATAGGAAGAGGTTTCACTGAGGTGATTGTTGGCTCCCAAAGAGTCATATTTTTTTCCTGGTCAGTGGGAATGGATCCACTCTGCACAACTTTGTCTCTCCATGATGTCAGCTTATCCCCAACACCTGGAGAGTTGCTGCCTTCAACTCTGATCTCCTTTATTTCTTTGTCTTCACTTCCTAGCCTCACCCAGCTTTGTGTCATCAACAGAACTCTCAGGATATGAGCCACTCAGGGTTTTCATAGTCAAACACGTGCAGAAGAAAGATGGCTAAACCTCTTTGATTTCCTCTAAGGACTAGAGCTCAGAATTGTTTGACATTGTATCTTTTTTTTTTAACATCATTTATAGTTTTCTTATATGAGAAATACTTCATAATTTTTATGGGACAATTTTACATAGATATAGTATAAAATATTTATTCCATCAGTACTTATTTTGTGAAGGATACTTATTAACCTCTAAATATTTTAATGTTAGTTTGCCATACATTTACACGTTAAAGAATCTGGTTATCAAATGTTCCTCAAATGAAATAAATTGCAGTTTACACTCCATTATAAGCTGGTCCTCCTCCACCTTCAGGTACCACCCAGTTAATATTCTGACTTGGATCTTTAATATCACATATTTTATAGTGCACACAGTTCTGAGCATTGATCTGTAACCAAAATCCATCACCTTGTTCCAAAGGTACAAATTCATAAACTCCTGCAGGGCAGAATCGCTGCTCAGGCCCATCTTATATTGATAGATTTCTATTGATAGGTATGCTGTCACCTTTAAGGTTAAATGTGCTGGCTGGTCATGTTCATGATTAGTACCACTCAAGGCCACAGATGACAAGAGGTGAAAACTGATCTGTCCGTCAGGTTTTGGATACTTAATAGGTGTGCAATACTTTGCTAGCTTGAGCTGATCAGAGTCAGAACCTTTATGTTTTAGAGTCCATGGCTCCATTCCTCTCAATATCCAGTAAAATATTCCATGTAAATCATCCCTCCACATAAATCCAATGCTCCATGGCAGGAAGGTCTTGTATTTCCAACAGCATACAGCTCTTTCCACACCCAAGATTTCTTCAAATTGTCCTCATACTCAGTTACCTGGAGTTCTATTGTCTTTGATTGGAGATTTTCACTAGTTAGTTGATTAAAAATTGATTCTGCTGCCAAACTTCCACTTTTCCTTGCTGTAGGGGTCCCTTTGATCTTGGGAACATTCAAGAAGCCAGGGCTACAACCAATTAGTAAACCACCAGGAAAGGTGAGCTTTGATATAGACTGAAAGCCACCTTCACTGAGAGCTCTGGTTCCACAGGCAATTCTTTTTCTACCTTCCAGTATTGGCTGAATGCTGGGATGGTGTTTCCACCTTTGTAATTCTCTGAATGAACTCAGGTATGGACTTTGATAGACTAGACCAACCACAAAACCAAGAACTACTAGGGGTCCACCTTCGTTTAAATGATAGAGGAAAGAGCCTCGGTAAGTATGCCTGTCCAAGGGCCAACCAACAGCGTGATCCACTCATCCAGGTTTCCACTTTTTTTTTTTTTTGGAACCAGGGATTGAACTCAGGGACACTCGTGTGACACACTGAGCCACATCCCCAGCCCTATTTTGTATTTTATTTAGAGACAGGGTCTCACTGAGTTGTTTAGGGCCTCACTAAGTCGCTGAGGCTGGCTTTGAACTTGCGATCCTCCTGACTCAGACTCCCAAGTCGCTTGGATTACAGGTGTGTGCTACCACGCCCGGCTAGGTTTCCACTTCTTTTCATCAATAATCCATAACTCCTTCAGTCCAATCCCATAGGTTTGGGGATCACAATTGGCCTTCAAATCAAACATCTTGTATAGTTGCTTGGCTAGGTGTTCATGGTAACCCTCTGCAAACACTGTGACTTTGGCATGTAGTTCTAATCCCCACTCAAATGTTGTCTTTGGTGCACCATCCTTTTGTATTCCCACATCATTAGTGGCAATTCCTTTTACACTACCATCCTCATGAAAAAGGACCTCGGCAGCAGCATACCCTGGATACACTTCAACACCAAGGGCCTCTGCTTGTTCTCCCATCCAATTCACTAAATGTCCCAAGCTACAATGTAATTACCATGATTGTTCATTGGAAGACCTGGAATTAGCACAGGAGTTCTGTATTTCTCTGTTAAAATCCCAAATCTGTCTCCTGTTACAGGAGTATGAAGTGAAGTCCCCTTCTCCTTCCAGTCTGGGAAGAGTTCTTTAAAAGCACATGGATCAAGGCAAGCCCCTGGGAGGGTATGAGCGCCAATCTGAGCAGTTTTTTCCACTATCACACACAAATGTCCTTTTCATGTTCAGCAACCAATTGCTTTAGACGAATAGCTGCAGAGAGCCCTGCGGGGTCAGCACCAACTATTACCACATCTGCTTCTTCTGCAAATCTTTCCATGTTCAATCCTTCCTATCGCTTGTCCTTAACCCAGGGATAAACAGCATGTGGGTAGTAATTCGAGGTACAACAGAAGTTGAAGACCATCTTGTAGCACACAGACGTAGACATTTTGTCTTAATTTTTAAGGCATGAAAGCAATGGTAGGCCGGGCAGGACAGCTTGGCTAGCGGCACAAGAGGTTCAAAACCATCAGGACTTGCTCTGTCGGACACCACCGAAGAACTTGTCTGAGGCTCACAGAGCGCACTGGACCTCTACATCACGGGGAGCGTACACATACTGTCCGGCTAAGGTTTGCCTTTCTGCTCCACCGACCACCTTTGCTTCGCTGCATCTCCGCCTCCCTCCAGCTCTGCACGGGTGCCAAGAACAGGTTTCCGGGTCAAGTAGCAAAAGAGAAAAAGACTTCAAGTCCCAGGCGCCCTGCAGCTTCAGGTTGAGGACTGAGCCTGCACTTCCTCCTGACCTATGTGCCAGTGGGCCGCAGGATTGACATTGTATCTTCATGTGAATCAGTGGATGTTGCTGCATAGCTAGAAGCAGCCTCTTAATGTTTATGACCCACAATGTCACAGCATCAGGTTTGATTTTTTTTCCAGCAAACACTAAATTTAATATAATGGTTGCTGTCTCAAAAACTGTCACCACTGCCAGCTATGGTGGCAAACACCTTAATCCCAGTAACTTGGGAAGCTGAGGCAGAAGTGTGAGGCCAGCTTGGGCAACAAAGTGAGACCCCTGTCTCAAAAAATAAAAAGGGCTGGGGATGTGGCTCATTGGTAGCGCACCCCTGGGTTCAATCCCCGGTACCAAAAACCAACAAAAACAAAAACAAAAAACCTGTCAAAGATGGAAGACATGTACTCAGGCAATGACGCTACCATGGCTCAGGACATGTCTTAAACTTCCTCTTAGAAAGCTGCCTTTGAGAATCTAATTTTGAATTAAAAAAAAAAAAAAAGGGCTGGGGACATAGCTCAGTTGGTAGAGTGCTTGCCTTGTAAGCACAAGGCCGCAGGTTCAATCCCCAGCACCACAAAAAAAAAAAAGAAGAAGAAGAAGAAAAAAAAAATCTGCCTTTGTGTCCCACCTTTACAGGCTGAGGGGCAATTCAAAGGGCATACACAGCTTAGGGCAATGAAAGGACAATACCCAGATGATGTGGGAGCCCTGAATCAAAGTACTCATTCACCTCAGGCTCAGAGCACCTCTATAGGCTCTGAGAGGTGGGTTGGAAGCATACAGGAAGGGTTGGAAGCAGAGGATTTGGCTCTCCTTTCTGTAGCAGCACTCCATGATTCATAGACCTGAAGGAACCAGGTTAGACCAATAGAATTCATGGACCTAGCGGGCACCCACAGTGGGCACATTCATGCCAGAACGTCCCTCAGCATGGATAAGAGAGCGGGAAGCGGGGGTGCATGTATGTGGGTGTGCAAAGACTAAAAACAAAACCAAAAAAGCCTAGGGGCGGTGGTCCTTGGTTTCCAAACTCACAGCGATCTCCCTGCTTAACCCTCTCTGCCCCTCACCCCAATGCCACCACATACCCCCAGGGAAGAACCAGTCTGCGTGCTGGATGATGGGCTCGATGATCCCAACAATCTGCAGCGAAACTGTGGTCATCATCTCAGTGATATTCCTGCAGGCACAGCAAAGGAGGGCAAGAGGGTGTCACCAGCCACGGCAGGGTGAGGGATCCTCGGTCCCTAGCCACAGAGCCTGGGAAGGGCTCCTGACTGGAACCCCACAGGCCTAGGCTTGTGAGCTGGCTTTTTCTTAGGGGGGACACTTCATCTTTCTGAATGGGGACAACCACAGGTAAATGAGTACGAGCCATGAAGGCACTTTTAGCATGAGGTATGGTTCTCATCATTGCCACGTTCCTCCTCTTTCCAACTATGGGGCCTCCTTGGAGACAGTCCTTCTCCATCCCTATGAATCTTGACACTGGGAGGAGATATCCCCTTAGGACAGAGTCCAGGGCGCCTGAGAGAGTTGGCCTCAGCTGGTCCCATCATGTCCCTTGTGCTCCTCCTTTTCATGCTGAGGCTGACTTGGGTTAGCTCTGAGCAGACCCTTCCTTCAGACCCACAGCTCTGAGACCACCGATAAGAGAGGTCTGCAGAACTCTGCCTTCCCCGATAAAAGGAGCAGGTCATGCCAGAATGAGGACTTGAAAAACAAATGAGGCTGGTGATGATCCAGGGTCCTGGCAATGCTCCTACATCCCTGCCTGTTCTGCCCACAGGGTTCTCCTCCCTTCACTCACCCTTCTGCTTGCGGCCAGAGGAGGTTGGGTCCTAAGACAATTGCCATATTACTGGGAGTCATCTTGTTTACATCTTGATATTCTGACAGCTTGGATAAAAATTTTATCAAGTATCTGAAAAGAAATGAGAAAAGTCAGGTTTAACTAGGGCTCAACACCAGCCACCTTTGCCCAAGACTGCAGAGACTCTTCTCTCCTGCCGCACATCTTACTGACAGTGAGACTCATACATCCTGCAGTATAATGAAGACACATTATGTATCAGGAAATAAGAAATCTGTATTCTCTTTGTAAAAACAAGACTGACTCACATATTACGCAGCTAGATGCCAAGCATCTGCTTCATTAAACACTGGCCAGAAAAAAGTCTCCATCTTTCCTTCTTTTTTTTTTTTTTTTTTGGTACTGTGGATTGAACCCAGGGGCACTCCACCACTGAGCCACATCCCCAGCCCTATTTTTGTATGTTATTTAGAGACAGGGTCTCACTGAGTTGCTTAGGGCCTCGCTAAGTTGCTGAGGCTGGCTTTGAACTCGTAATCCTCCTGCCTCAGCCTCCCAAGTGCTCCATTTTTCCTTCTAAATTAGAGGTGGTATCCTCTGTAATTACCCTTAGTCAGGCTTTGTGGAAAGAGCCAATAAAGAAAATAATCAAAACAGGCGTAGCACATGATTCAGCAATTCCACTCCCAGGGGCATATCCAAGAGAAGTAGATCAACACACAAACTGGTAGATGAATGCTCAGAGCAATACTATTCACAATAGCCAAAAAGTGGAAGTCAACCATAGGTCCATCAATGAATGAATAGATAAATACAGAATATTATGCAGCCATAAAAAGGAATAAAGAACTGACACATCTCACTACATGGATGAACCGTGATCACATTATAAGTGAAAGAAGGTCAGATACAGAAGGCTACATTACAACATCTATACTAAATATAATATTAATGTGGAATATCCAGAAGATGCAAATCTAGAGTCAGAAAGTAGATTAGTGGCTGCCAGGACCTGGGTTGGGGAGGTGGAGGGATGAAAAGTGACTGCTAATCAGATCTGGATTTCTTTTTGGAGTGGTAAAAATATTTCTAAAATTAGACAGTACCGACAGTGGCACAGCTGTGAACTACATCTCAATAAAGGTATTGTTTTCTAAAAACAAGAAGTTACGTACACTAAAGCACAAGAAAACAGCTCTGGCAAACCACATTGAAAACCCACGTTAAAGGCTGGGGCTGTAGCTCAGGTGGTAGAGTGCTTGCCTCACAAGCACAAGGCCCTGGGTTCCATCCCCAGCACCACAAAAAAAAACAAAAACAAAAAAAAACACATTTCTTCCTGGACTCTCAGTTCTAAAATGCTGTGGTCCTCATCCTGTTTTGCTCAGTTCAGAGTGAAGCAACTTCCTTGGAGGTTTTTCACTCATCTTCCATCAAGAGGATGAGACCTGGGGTCCCACCATGTCATCACTGTGCTGTCACTGGGCCAACTCTGCCCACAGCCTCTCCCCACCAGGCCTCACGCCCTCCAAGGCCACAAAGGACGAGACCAGGACATAGAAAGCTGAGGGCCTTCAACACATGGTCACCAACACATGCTCGGTGCCAATCTGAGTTTTGCTCTTGGTACTTTTTAGTTATAGTAACATACATAATTATTTACCATTTGGACCCATTTGTAGGCATATATTTCGGTGGTGGTAAGTATGTAAGCACTGTTACCTGATCATCACTACTATCCATCTCCAGAACTTCTTCATCTTCCTCAACTGAAATGGTTACTCATTAAATAATAACCTCAGTGTTCGACCCTGCCCCCAGCCCTGGCAACCACCATTCAGCTTTCTAAGAACTTGACTACTCTAGATAACTCACATAAGGGGAATCATAAGCCTTTGTCCTCTTGGTTTTTTTCACTTAGCATCAAGTCGGAAAATTCATTTATGTTGCAGCAAGAACCAGAATTTCATATTCTGTTGTACATATAGGCTGTATTTTATTTATCCATTGAGCCATCTGTGCATTCTTTGGTTACTTCCACTTTGCAATCATACTAAGAACATGGGTGTCCAACTATCAAGTCCCTGCTTTCAATTCTTTGGGTATATACTGAGAAGCAGAATTGCTGGATCATATGGCAGTTCAAAGTTTAATTTTCTTATTTTTTCTTTTAGTACTGGAGATTGAACCCAGAGGCACTTAACCATTGAGTCATATCCCCAAACCTTTTTATTTTCTATTTAGAGACTAAATAAAACTGGCTACGTTGCTGAGACTGGCCTCGAACTTGTAATCCTTCTGCTTCAGCCTCCTGAATGGGTCGACCATGCCCAGCACCTGTTTAATTTTGAGGAACCACTACTTGATTGCTGATGGGATTTTTAACAAGAAAAAAAGAGAAATAATTAGGCAGATGGTTGCAGGTGCTGAAGCTGAAAATCTGCAGCTGAAGCAGCTCAAGGGAAAGATGGAAGGGCCAGGAGGGGTGCTGGCAAGACACTGATGAGAGCAGAAGCCAGGGTATGGGGAAAGATCTGCAGCACGGTTAGAAGTCAAGTGCAGGGGTAGCCAAGAGGAGTGAGAGGAAGACGTGGAAAATCTCTGTGTTGAATGGAAGATGCATAATATTCTCCTTCCCTTCCTCCTCCTATAACTAGTTCAAGGACACTTCTGCCTCTGCCAGCTCCAGCACTGGTCAGCTTCTGAGTGTCCAAGAACATCTTACTTTTACCATAAGTTCCCAACATCTTAAGCTAGAGTGCACTTTTCTTCACTCCTTGCAAATCAAAGAACTTGAGTGAATTAGACAACAGCTAGTTAGGTGGCTTCCATCACTATATAGATGCTTTGAACCTATTTCCTTATCTGAAAAATGGTAATAACTACCCCTGCCTTACTTCATAGGCTGTTTAGGCTTAAAAGAGACCCTGTATGCCAACAGTACACCACAAAATGCTATGCACACAGGTTACTGTGACTTTTACTCAGGGAACTGAATATATGGGGCTTACATAAGCCCAATCCATGTGTCTCCAGTACCTACTTACCGGATGTTGTTATGATTGGCCTTGGGCAGTTTCTCACAAGCATTCCACAGGGCTTGAAGCCTCTTCTCCTGGTCCTGGATGCTGAGAAAATGATAGGAAAAGCCACTGGTTGAGCACAATTCAAGGAATTCCCATTGGCAATCATATTAACCAATCATTATCATACTGGACAAGAAGGAGCCAACAATAATAATAGCAAGCTATTATTACTTAAAATGTTTGGGTATTATTATTTTGCCTTCTATGTTATCCTTCTGTCTTCTCCTGGGCTACTGTAACAAAGTTTCCTCTGCACACATCATATATTCCAGGTGAATGTATGCCAGGCTAGCAGGTGAGGGCATGGGTCAGAGGCCTGCTCTGGAACACAGAGTTATGGGGCTGTCAGAAGGACACAGAACAGCAGTCAGGGAGTCCAGCTGAGCACACCATAGTGGCAGCTTGCAGAGTTAAGTATTTAGATATTGCTGCATGTTATATGAAGGTATTACTGCTTGTTAATTTTCCTGACATCTGGCATATAATAGATCCTTAATAAATACTTTTTGAATAAGGAGATTACATAGACATAAAGAAATGTGACATAACTCAGGGAATGGATAAATTCCAGTAGCTGAAGTATTTTTTTTGCTATACAAAATTATTTACTCTTAGAATTAAATAAATATATATTATTTAAAGGATTATATTTTTAATATAAATCTATATCAAGATGTACATGGTCAGGAAAGCCTTATACTCAAAGAATCTTTTCTCTAGAAAAACTGAAAGATAAGTAGCAGCAGAGTGAGGCCCAGCTCCGACCTGCTGACCTGGAACCCAAAGCTGAGGTGTGGCTGTCACCTGCACACTTCATTGCTGCCGATCCTGATCAAGGTGAGAAAACTTTCTTTCCTCATTTCTGCCTAGAGAAAGAGGCAGGCATTCTCCACAAGAATCTTTAACTAGGAGACTAGAGTGAATACCATTTAGAACCGGAAAGGTGACAGATGATGTGATAAGGAGCTGTCATCTGACCCTAGCCTGGCCAAGGTGGGGTTTCATGTAGGAAGACCCAGCTCCATTTGTGATCGTGTGCCAATTCTCCAACCTCTGTGAGTCCCAGTTTCCTCCTCTGTACAAGGTTCATAATAATATTTCCCTCACAGAGCTGCAAGAGAGGTCTGAAGGAGAATCAGTACAAAGCGCCCAGCCCTCCTGCTGGTTCATGCAAAGTCTGCCACCATCATGAAATGGCATCTGCAGCTATTGCTGTCACCTCTGTCATTTGCTGAGGTAGCTTCCTGGGCATCAAACCCCACTCCCTTTTCAGATCTTTGACCATTTTAAGGTGACAGTTCATGGGAAGCTGCTACTTAGGGGAGCTTCCAGCACTGGGCCACAGCAGACCAGACCAAACCAGAACGGGGTCACTCTGAGCTCTGAAAACTGACTGGTTTTCCAAAATTAGAAGATTCACAACAAGCAACCAGAAGAGGCATTGTTTTCCTCAATCTGCACGATAAGAAAGTCCCCTCTGCTTTAACCCTGTAAGGAAAAAGTCCACTTTTTGTTCTGCTGGCTACCTGAATCTCTGGGAAATAAAAGATCTAGGCACTGGAATCTTTTAGAAGCCTCCCAGGAGAATCTGATGCCCACAGAGGGCTGGGAACAATGGTTGCAGGCAAAATGACTTTCTTTAGAAGATGTGACCTTAAGTGGCAGGGACCATCATTCTCAAGAGCCTTGCATGACATGCTTATAATCCAGTATGGAAATAAGTTCCTGTCTCCCTTGGTTCAAAGACACTGACTACTCTGGGTCACTGGATCATTCCTATTTCCTAATGGAGATCCACCTTTGTAAGTGAAGTGAGAAGTAGAGAGTCTCAGTAGGTGGTGATATACTGAGCTAGCCTCCCATTCTCTAGCTTCAAATCATCAGATCTTTTGTATATTTTGTGATTTTTTAAAAAAAAAGAGAATGGTTTTCAGCAAACAATGTGTTTTCACTTGACTTCCTCCTGGGACCAGTCTTACTTTAGGAGAAGCATAAAGTAGTTAAGTGCATAGACTCTGGAACTGGACTCCATGGATTCAGACTCTCATTCTGCTACGTATTAGCTGGCAAGCAGCCTGCTGCTATATACCTATTCTATACCTCAAATTCCTCATCTGTAAAAAGGGAGAAATAGCACAAACCACTTAATAAGACTTCCTCTGAAATTTAAGTAACTTAAAAATGATGTACAGTGGGCTTACAGCAAAGTTAAGCTTCTAATAAGCACTTAAAAATGGTGCCACTTATTATAACTAATATCATCACAGAGTCCAACACTTGTTCTTCATGATAAGATAAAATGGTACCACAGATTCACTTCAGTCAGCCTTTTAGAACTCATTTAAAAAAAAAAAGTCTTGTGTAACTTGATTGAAGCGAGCTTCCCCCGCTCTGCATATTCAAGCCTGGTTTCACTTCCAGGTCAGCTGGGTCTCTTTCAGCCCTTAGTTCTTTAAGAAGTAAAGGATCAATGATAAATGTTGGAGGTGATGGTTATGCTCATTACCTGGATTTGATCATTACACAATATGTACATGGGTTGAAACATCACATTAACTCTAAAACCTATACGATTGTGTTGATTAAAAAAAAATCATTTAAGAGAAAGGGGGGCGTGTATTCGCATCAGAAACATACACCAGGTTCTTTCTGACAGAATAACCAAGCTGCCCTTAACGACTAAGTCCCATGAACTTAGATCTCTAAGATCCATTTCCATTCATGGGCATCTTGCTAGGACAGCTATTTGCTCAGGACCCCCTCTCATGAAACATTCTTCTCTTCTCTTCTGTCTTCTGACTGTACCATCTCTATCCCCTCTCCACCACCTTTCGTCTGGTGCCAATTCTCAACAGTGTTTACTTGAGACAGTTCTTCCTTTTTTTTTTTTTTTTAAGTTTGGTACCTAGAATTGAACCCAGGGGTGCTTTACCACTGAGTCACATCCCCAGCCTTTTAAAATATTTGTTTTGAAACAGGGTCTCACTGAGTTGCTCAGGGCCTCACCAAGTTGCTGAGGCTGGCTTTGAACTTGTGATCCTCCTGCCTTTGCCCCATTAGCCCCTGGGATTACAGGCATGCACCACCACACCTGCTTTGAAACAGTTCTTACCAAAGCCAAAGAGAACATGTAATATCCTACGCAGGAATAAACCAAGGAAAGAGACCAAGAATCGAGAAGGAAAGCCACGCTGAGGAGCTGCAGGGTGTGACATGGTGGCGGCCCTGCTCTCGGGCTTCAGAATGCCACCTGCTTTCCTGATTCTCTACCCTCTCGACTCACCATGTAGGCCAGGCTTTGCTCCTAGCTGAGGCCTGCTCCCTCAGGCTTATGCTCAAGAGGACAAGAGAGTATCCACTGCCCTCCTGTTCCACCTTTTTATTATTAGTTGCTGATACAGTATTCCTATCACAGATGAGGGCAAAGACCACCACAGCCAGTCTCCTGTCCTACTCTACTCCCAGCAGGGGTCACTGCCATTGCCTGAGTAAGCCCTTCCAGAACCCTCTTTAATGCACTTCCTTCCACATATATAGAAATATACCTAAAATTCTACCACTTCAGTGTGTTGGGTATTTATTTTTTTAATAAAAGAACATCACATTGTATCCTGATTAACTTACTTTACGCCACTCAACAATAAATCTCCATGTTTTCATATCAGCATGGATAGCGCTACTTGTTTTTAATGGCTTCAGAAAATGCCGCAGTACAGTTTATTTAGCCACGACTCCCACTCCCCTTGCCCACTAAATCTTTAATTAGCTTCCAGGCTTGCAAATAATGCTGCAATCAACATCCTTGTACATGCTTCTTTGGAAACATGCCTTCATGATGGTATCTAGAAATGGAATTGCTAGATCCCAGATTACATGCTTCCCTATCTTCAATAAATACAGTCACTCTCCAGTACCCCTGGGTTCCACATCCACACAGTCAATCCACTGTGGACTGTGCGCTGTGCGGTGAGGCCTATGGATGAGGCTGCATCTATATAAACATATGTAGACTTTTTTCCTTGTTATACTCCCTGAATAAAATTGTCAATAAAATTATTACATAAATAAAATGTATTAAATTAAAAAATGTATTAGGCATTATAAGTAGTGTAGAAGTGATTTAAAGTCTACAAGACAATGTGTGTTGGTTATGTGCAAATATTAAGCTATAAGGGACTTGAGCCTCTGGGGTCTGAGACTCTGAGCACAGATACCAAGGGATGACTGTCCTTCCCCACAAACTCCAACCCAGGAGACGCTCCAACGTAAGGTACTCACTTGGACGCCTGGATCCACTCGTCATAGAGTTCAAAGGTCATGAGTGGTTCTGGCAACTCTCGGAGGTAAGATTTCAAAGCTCCTGAGCATAGATACAATAATGACAATGAGCCGTTATGACCTGGCAGCCTGCATTACCCATGTGGGTTCCATCGAGAGACCAGCTCCCTGACCAACCCAAGACCACATGGAGGCTTCTCACATGAACAGACCCAGGGCTCTGGCAGGGGGACCCGGGCTGACAATCACATTGACCCCCTTACTTTCAACATCACTGTATCTTCTCTGGACCTTCAAGGGGCCAGAGCAACCAGCCCTGAAACTGGGCCCTGAGTGGACAAGTGTGAATAAAGCATATTGGAAAGGCTTGGAACATCCTGCTAACAGGCTGTAGGTACCCACCTGCAATGGCATGGGGGTCTGCCGAGTACTCCTGCACGTCCACCACACAGCAGTCCAGAGCAGCTTTCAGCTTCTTCAGCTTGGAGGCAGAGGGAGCTACTCGGAAGAGTCCCTACACAAAGGAAAGAGGGTTAGTGGACAGTCTGCAACTCAAAGGTACAAGAGAAAACCTCCAAGGTATATTCTTCTAACACCAGGCTTCCATAGTGTTTCTGCCTCTTTTCTATGTCTCTTCCTGCAGACATACTGGAGAGTAGGGACCAGGTCGTACTTTACCTACTGTGCTGTTCTCCTGCCTGATGCCAGGGTGGCTCATTTTACTGGTTCACTAAGTACCTATTGGCTAATAGAACCCTGAGCACCCAGACTGCTGTTCCTGTATATTTAAGAAACATCCTGAGAAGAATTTGACTGAGACCTTGTCAGATGAGAAAAGATCTCTGAGGGGTGTGTGTGAGTACACACACACACTAGGAGGAATCAAAGTACCAAGAAAAGGCTATGTCCTCAGAGGTAGGGCAAACTGGGGACAGGATGTGACAGAGCCTCCATGTTCTATTCTTGGCATTACTTTGGAATTACTATCACTTTGTCCAAATGAGCCTCTGCACTTTGTAGAGCAAAGGTGAGCTATGCAAAAAAGAGACGAAGAGGATAGGGTATGCTGAAGAGAAGACAAATGCAGGTCAGAGCTGAAAAGGAACCTCCATGTCCCACATAAGCGAAATAGGAAGCCCTGCTGGATTCTGTTTCACATTGTTAGCCTCCTGCATTTTTCAATTTTTTTTTTTGGTACTGGGGATTGAACCTAGGGGTATTTTACCACTGAGTCACATCCAGAACACATTTTATTTTTTTATTTTGAAACAGAGTTTCTTTAAGTTGCTGAGGTTAGCCCCAAATTTGCTATCCTCCTGCCTCAGCCTCCAGAGCTGCTAGGATTACAGGCATACCCCACTGTGCCCAATAGCTTCCTCTGTTCTGTGGCCTCAAACTACAGACTGAGAAATAAGCTGGCAGAACGTGCCTTGCTCCTTTAAACTTTTATGGTCACTCAGATTTCCAAGTTCCTTTAGAAGAAAATGTTCAGTCTGGAATACTGAGTTTCTGGTCTGTTAAGATGGCTAACTCCCTTCTCAGTGGAGGGTGTGTCAGATACATAAGTGTTCAAAGCTCTTTGGCATGTATGTGAGGAAGTTATGCAAATATGTTTGGACTAATGTGTTCATAGACTATGACTAAGAGACAAAGCTACAGAATACATTTAAGGAGAGGTTTAGGCTTTCACAAAACCATTCCTTAGCCATGCAAGAAGAGCCAGTAGTACTTGGTGATGGACAAGGTCAAATAGAGTAAACCTACTCCCTTATCTGCACTTTCACTTTCTCTTTCTGTAAGTTTCAGTTATCTGTGGTCAACTTCAGTCTGGAAATTCTAAATGGAAAATTATAGAAATAAATAACATATTATTATTTCTATAATTTAAATAACTTATTATGATATATTATTACAAGTGTTCTAGTTTATTATTGGTGTTGCTAATCTCTTACTATACCTAATGCATAAATTAAAAGCATGTATGTATAAGAAAAAACCTAGTAGTGTGCATAGGGTTTGGTACTATCCATAGTTTTGGGCATCCACTGGGGGTCTTGGAACATATGCCCTGTGGATAAGGGAGATGACTGTTTAAATTTTTAGATATGTGATTGTGTAACAGTGGAGAGTGCTCCCTTAAGGGAAGAATTATTAAGATAGCTAGTGAGGGGGCTGGGGTTGTGGCTCAGTGGTAGAGCGCTTGCCTAGCACATGTGAGGCCCTGGGTTCCATCCTCAGCACCATGTAAAAATAAATAAATTAATGAAGGTATTGTGTCCATCTATAACTAAAAATTTAAAAAAAAAAGATAGGTAGGGAGTAGCTTTGTGAGTATTAGAGGAAAATTTTCATGGAAATCATAAAACATGCCACCACACAAGTGGAGCCCTCCCACTGAGATGGATGTGAAGCACGAGGAGATGATGACTATATGACAGGAAAGACTAGACAGAGGGCAGGAGGTGGTGCTGAAGAGGGAATGCTGAAGGCCCTGTGGTCGGAGGCAGGAGAGGACAGTCAGCCTTGGAGTCAGGAGCGCTTCAGGGATGGCTGCACTCCTGGCAGCTGCGTGGCCAAGGAGGCTGGGACTGAGGCCAGGGACCTGGCAACCTGGGGCTCCCTGGGGGTCCCTGAGGGCAGCTGCAATGCAGTAGCAGGGACTGAAGCTATGCCAAAGAAGAGCAGCAGCAAGTAAATGGTGGCGAGGAAGCTTGAACAGCAAATGCTGAGACTCATTCTTAGAAACTGGGAAGCAGAAACAAACCTAGGGGCTAGGAAAGAGTCCCAGTTGTACCAAAGTTGAAAGAAGGTATTTTTTTTTTTTCTCTAAGTTAGGGGAAACCTAAGCATAGTTGCTACTAAAGGGAAAGAGCTGACATAAAGTAGAGGAAAAAAAGAGGGAAATGGAGAGGTAGAGAGAGAAAGGAAGAGGGGAGGGAAAGGAGGAGGAGGAGAGGAAGGGGGAGAGGGGGACAAGGGCGGGGAGAGGGGGAGAGGGAAGGGGGGAGAGGGAAAGAGAGAGATATTGAGGGCAAGATTTGTCCAGTGGCAGAATAGCCCAGAAAAGGTAGAGACAGAGAAGTTGAGTTAAGAGTAGAGATGTCAGAGTCCATTCTTCAAGAACCAACTGACACTGACTAAACATGTAATGATGTAAAAACATTACTGATACTTTTTGCTATAGGAATACTGTTGCAACTATATTTTAGAATAGTCCTTATCTTTTAAAAATACATTCTAAAACATTTCAAGTGAAATGATACAACATCTGAAATTAGCTTCAAAATATCCAAAGCAGGGATTAGGAGGCAGGAAATAGAGGTAGAGATGAAACCAGATGGAACATGAGCTGGCAGATAGGACGCATTATCATATCTTGTGTGTGTGTACATGTTTCCTGAATTAAAAAAAAAAAAAAAAAAAGGCTAAAAAGCCTGGCTCCCCACCCCCCCATGAAACTATTTCTCAGATATCACAGGGAATTCTTTTTTAATTGATGACAAATGTGAAGGCACATGAAATCAGGTAAAATAAAACATTCATTCCCACTCCTTTTTGAATATCTAGCATCTCAAATAGGCCTGGCACATGGAAATGGCTAACACTGATATGAATGTTCACTGGCTTCCCCTTCTTCCCAGTAGCTTCAGTTTGTCCCATGTGACCCAATGCTCATTTAGGTTACAGATCATTTTTTACCTGCAGGTCTTTAAAAGTACTTTCTAATATTGCTATCAATCAAATTTTGAGGATGTCTATTAAAGCTGTGATCGAAAAAGTTAAGAGCTCTATTTTGGAAATTAGGAAACTTTTTATACAAAAGGAGGAGGAGGTAGAATGAGTTGTAGTAGTAACAGCAGCAACAGAATGCCAAAGTCATCAAATCACATTGCGTGTGAAGAAGCAACAGGTCAAACCTGGACATCCAATCCTCAGGGACAGATGTGACAAGTTTCCCACAGTCCTCCTCTCCCAATATGAAATAAGAAGAAGCAGGAGCAGTCTGTATCTGCAGGACAGGGGACAGACCCACATCCCCTATCTCCATGTTTGGATTCCAGGGGGGCAGGATGGAGATGATACAGGAGGGAAGACCCTGGAGATGCTCCCTCCTGGAAGAGGAGAACTGCCGATGGCTCGGTTTGGCTGTGTCCATCCTACCTCCTCCTGCATCCCACACTCTAGCAGCATCGTCACACACGCCTCGATGGGGAAAGCGATCTCTCGGCCACTGATCATGAGATGCTCCTCCAGAGGCTTCCCAAAGGAAGGTTTCTCAACCCAGGCCTCTGAGGAGGAGAAAGAAAGGGGTCAGTCAGCAGTTTGAGAAGGTCACTCATGTTGGAATCTTTCTTTTCTCTTGTCATTCAGATTCTCCTTAGACTACCAAAAAAAATGGAGACCCAGGTGAATCTTCATCCTTGTGGTTTGGGGAATGATGGACAGGATGGGTGGGTGGCCAGCTATATCCAACAGTGCTGGGGTTAATGGGATACGCACACCTTCACACACTCCTGACTCATCCTGGGTAGGTGTCCTGTTTAGATGTGATTGACTTCAGCACCACTAGATCAACACCATCTTGTGGAGTTCTAGGGGCTCATCTAAATGTGAGCTGATTGGGTAAATCGTTAGAGTGATCAAAAGGCAGGGAGTTTGTCTCATTTAGGAACGCAAGCAGACTCCCCAGACTGCCTCTCCAGGGAAGGCGTGTGCTTACCTTGTTGTGCTTTTATTTGAGGCAACACAGCCTGCAGTAGTGTCAGTGACTTCCTGTGGTATTCAGCTTGCACTTCTATTAGCTGAGAAAACATAAGGATAAAGCATCACTCTGTGCTGAAGGGCAGGAACACAGGCTTCTATTGCACACAGCAGCTTCTGCCTGAAGGTGCTTACCCATGGGGGAGATGGAGTTCCCTGCTCCCTCCTCCAATACACCTAGGACAATGGGCATGCTTTAACCTGTCACAGTGGACTCGCTAAGAGTGGAAATTTGAGAGGTGGGAGAACCATGAAGAAATAAGGGGGCTTCCCCAGACCTGGAGCCTAGCTTAGAGAGCTTGGTCTCAGTCACCATCCCACCTTACCAGGTACCCCATCCTCTAAACAAAAGGTAGCAAAGAGAGGTGCCAGAATAGGTGAGTATAAATGGAAAATATGCTTAGAAATTCATTTGCCTATACAATATGTATAAGCTAAACTAATCTGCACACATCTTGATTTCTGCCAACTTAGTTTAATTTAGAGCTGATGAGAAAATATGCAGCTTGACCCAGGATCCGCTTTAGGTACACTGCAGGTGAACTTGCTCTGGCTAGAGTGGTGCAGCTAGAAGACTAAATTCCTCATGGTGCTCTACTGTGGTCATCCTATTAATTAAAACACAGCTGACATGTTGATAAGGGCCAATGAAAAACCATGAATAATAGTTACTTCATTTATTTTCAGAATCTCCTTCTCCTGCACCCAAAAGTGGGCATGTAGGAGGGAGAGGAGGGAATCACTCTGAATGCTTGGTATGGAGGGGAGACACTTACAACACTGAAGTTAAACCAATATGGATTAAAAAAAAAAAAAAAGGAAACAGAACAAAGAAATAAAATCATACATAAGGGACAATTAGACAATTTAGTGAAGCTTGGAACGCTGGCATTTCATTGGCTTTAGAAAGTCTAAAGTAAAGGATTACCTTCACAACTAAAACCAATAGAATGCACTTGAAAAAATAATTATTTTAAAATGAACTCTCAAAGTTGAAAATAATAGATATCAGCTCTTTTGCAGAGAGGAAGGGACACATGAATGTCTAGACCACTAATAAAAATGTTAGAAAATTGTTAATAGCCCATAGCTATTCTACCATACTCCACAAAGCATTTCACCCTTTTCAAAATTTCTCCTGTTTTTATTTTTACTCCCCTTCCTTATCATTCCATCACTTCCCTGATCATATAAACATACACAAATACATATGCATATATAGAGAGTGTGTGCTTTTTAGAGTTTTAGTTTTAACACAAGCAGGTGAACATGACTGTTTTTCATTTTGTATTATTTCTCTGGACATTTTTTGTTTGTTTTTTCACTTGCTTTGCATTTACCCTGGTAAACAGCAAGAGTCCTCATTATATGAATTGGATTTTTAAGTTTAGATGATTCAGATCCCATTTTTTCCTCTTTTTCAACCCTAAATCTGTTTCCTTTGGTGAGAGGCAGGTAAACAGGTCACAAATCAATCACCATTCACCTATGCGCCACTATGGCAAAAACCTATGTCAAACCAGTACTCACCTGGGATGAGGTGGTTATCTTTCTATTCTCCTCTAGACCCTTATTGTCCCAGACCAAGTTTTCTCAACATTAGTCCTACTGACATATTGGGGGGTGACATATTGGACACTTCTTTGTTGCAGGGAGTTGCCCTAATATTCTATGAGAAGATTAGCAGCATCAGTGATCTATCTACTAGATGACCATGTCACCTCCCCGCCTGCCCCCAGCTGTGATGACCAGAAATGTCTCCAGGCACTGCAAAATGTCCACTTGGAAAGGGGGCAAAATTGCTTTCAGTTATCATTCAGTGTAACTGATGGCTGAGCTGCAATAAACCCAAGGAGAAGGTTGGGTTTTATTCTTAGGTTTTTGAAGAAACCCGCGTAAGGAGTAATAGAAGGCAGAATTTATTCATGATAGAATGGTTCCACCCTTTTCCATGATATGCTAACTAAGCAAGAGGCCCTGAGTTCTTTGCCCACATTCCCCTCCTACCCACATCATGACTCTTGCACAGATTTTGTGCGATCTCACCCTTCTGGACCCTTACCGTTTGAAAGTAGTTTGCATAGTCGATTTCTTTGGCCACAAAGCTGTACATGTCAGCGGAGAGTTGATCCTGTGCAAAGTAAGATATACACCCAAGGTAAAACACAAAATAATACAGTAGCTAATGTCTGAATCTACACATCATGGGAGAAAGGAGTCAAACGGTTTCATCTCGTTTTTAATAATATTTTATATATTACAAACTTTTTCAATGGTGACTTCCATGTTTTCCCACCATGGCTCTAGAGAATGAGCGAGTTTGAAAAGTACACCTATGCCAGGAGGTTAACACATGGGCCATGTCTGCTGTTACAGCCAAAGCTGGTGTGGGAGCGTGATGTGCAAATGACTTCCACACATCTCTGCAGCTTGTGCCACCATTCTGAAGCAAACTTCCTTCTACTGCTCAGCTCTCCTTCACTCTCAATTCTGATTGGGTGATCATCAGTTCAGGGAAAGAGATGGAAGGAGATGCAACGATTCAGAGAAACCTTAGAGAAGACAGGTGCACAGGGAAAGCATTGCTGACTCAATCCTTGGCAAAACCTGGACGCACTCCACACTGCACACAAATCTCAGCGCCAACATCCCTTTACTATTCAGCTCTGCATAAACTTGGATGGCAATGGCCTACAGCAGTGTTGGAATCTGGAATGTTTCATCCTTTGAAGAGAATAATTCTAGTTTCCAGAAAAACAGGCATAGCATTGCATAATAAATGTTTATTTTGAGCAGGATGAAATTAGTCACTCACAGTATTTCTGAACATGACCCTTCTCTGAACTTGTTTGTGCAACTCATATGACTTCTTAGGTGCTTGCCTGTTGGGCAATCTTGGGTCGGCAATACTTAGAGGAAGTGGGTAGTTGACAAGAGCTCACATGTCCAGGATGAGGCAGCACGAGAACACCACCTGGATGGTGAACGGATGAAGCAGTGACAACATGCTTCAGAAAGAACCTGTTTCATGAACCCTCAGGCAGTGTGCACCAAAACACAGCCCTTAGCTTCTTCAATTAAGCTGCTTCTCAGCAAGAACACTGGGATGTGCAGGAGCGATCTCTTTCATTCCCACGAACCAGGACAGGCAAGCAACTCCTCGATAGTTCTTGTATGCTAGGCAACAGAGGCAAGTCACAGAACGGAAAGAGGAAATCTGTTCTCTGGGGAGCTCTAGGCACTGATGAAACCATGCTATATGTGATTGACTTGCACAGAATGAACAGAGAAAAATGAATGGACACTCATTGAGAACGGTTAGTGTGAAGCACAAACTTTCACTTAGCCCTCTTAGGTAAGAATTAATTTTCCAATTTCAGATCAATAGGTTTCAAGTGTTCAAGAATCTTATCCATTGACCACTGTCTAAAAATGTTTAGCACAGTAGGAACTTCAAAACTATTTTCTAAATGAGTAAATGAGGAAACTAAGGCTCAGAGCTGGCAAATTTCCCAAATAAATAAGTTCAAGACCATGTCAAATTTCTTTCCCCAGAGGACCCTTATCTGAATGTCCTTCCAGGCTGCCAAGTCTCTCAAAGGTTCCAGAGAGGGTCTTGTCTGGAATCCACCTTGTCTAACATTAGGAGAATGGGGTTGTACACAGTCTCCCAATTGTGAGGGAGGTATTTCAAGCCAGAAAAACAGTGATAAAGATGGTTCAGCAGACACAGAAAAGAAACAGAAGACCTAAAGAACTTGATGCTGCATCAAATACACCTTCACCTCCTCAACATCTGAGCTCCTCCCAGGACTATCTTAAAAAAAAACTCAGTATGTCCCTTCAGGAAGATGAAAGGATTTTAAAGGTACAATTAGATTACTATATTATTAAAGTAACAATGTGGATTCCAAACAATCGCCAGAGAAACACGAAGCTACTCGTTTTGCTCCATTCCATCCAGGCATATCTTTTTTCTGATTGTTTGGTTTACAAAAAATGGAACCTGACAGCTTTTTTATCATTTTACCCCTAGAAAAACACAGTTTGTAATGGTGACATGTTTTATTATATGAATGAACTGTGTTTCTCTTACTGGAAATTGTATTTTTATTTTTTCGTTATTACAACACCTGGACAGATGTGTGTCTAGACAGGTGTTACACCCATCTCTTGATTAGTCCCCTATGCCAAATCTGCAGTTAAAAATTATTCTGACTATAATTCTTTACCGTTAATTTAAATATATTAGATAAAAAGTAATTTAAATATATTAGAAAGATAATAATGAATTTAAACCTCAGAGCTGTTGCTTCCAAATACCCATTAGAAAGATCACTATACTATAAAGAATAATTCAGAAGTGTTGTTTTCCACATAGTTTTCATCCTATGAAATCACTATCAAATATAGATAAAATTCAAATAATAAATGGTATTTTTGATCAAGAAGTTCACCTCCTTCTAGATTATGTTTCTCAACTCCATTTATTATTCATTGTCAATTCCTTGTCAATGCTGAGTGCTAATTTTCCTATGAGATTCCTCATCTAATTCTTATTTATAAGATTTCTAAGAATTCTTTTAATTGATGAGACCATTGGCTTTACCAATATGCAAATATTTCCCCCCAATTTGACATTTGTTTTTTGGAGCCTTACCACTTTGGGGGAGTCACTGTAGTTTATTCAAGTTTTATCTTACAGTGGTATCTATTAAATTTTTCTCTTTATGATTCATTACTTTGGTGATATACTTAGGGATTTTCAACTAATTATATATATATATATACATATATATGCATACACACACACCATAATATATATGTACACCATATATATTATATGAATAATATATATAAATATGGTAATTGACTAATTGCTGGAGACTCAGTGTGGACAAGTCTTAAAAGTAAGTACTCCAGAGGAACCCAGGCATGAGAAGGCACCACTGTTACCTCCAGGAGTTTTACCAGGTTCTCACAGTTAGTTTCAGAAAAAAAAAAACAAAACTTATCAGGGAAAAACTCCACCAGGGAAGGAAAAGTTACCTTTTTGAAATATGCCAGACCATTCTATTCTTTTCAACAAGGTCTTCCCTCGAGGGAAATTATGTTACCAAAGTTTAAACTACTGAATTTTTATTATTGTTGTTTTGTTTTTCATTATCTAACCACCTGAAGAGAAGGGAAATTCTCAGCGTTAGCTTCTGCTGGCCATTCCGTCCCATCTGAGAGGGAAATAAACTGCAAAGCCCTGGTGAAATTCACAGTCCAGGGGCAAACACTCAGCAAAAGACTGAGCCTCATCACAGGACTGTGGACACTTTCTTTTCTCCCACCCCTCCCACCACATCACTACGGGCCTCTGCCACAATTCCCTTTATGTAGTACATCTCCTCCACCATTCAATAGAAAATTATGAAGCATGTTAAGAAGAAAAAATAAAATGAACAAACAAAAAAATCCAAAGAGGGTTAGGTCATCTGGTAAATTTCACATCACTTAAGAGACTCATATATCAACAAGACATAACAATCATAAATGTTTATGCCCCAGACAGTGGAGCCTCTACATACATCAAACAAACCCTTCTCAATTTCAAGAATCAAATGGACCACAACACAATAATACTGGGTGACATTAACACATGCCTCTCAACACTGGATAGATCCTCCAAACAAAAACTAAAAAAAGAAGCTATAGAACTAAATAATACAATCAATAATTTAGACTTAACAAACATACATAAAGTATTTCATCCATCAATGACTGAATACATTTTCTTCTCTGCAGCAGATGGATCCTTCTCTAAACTAGACCACACCCTTGGACACAAAGCAACTCTAAGCAAATTAAAAAAAATAGAGATGACACCTTGCATTCCATCAGATCATACTGGAATGAAATTAGAAATCAAGGATAAAATAAAAAATAGAACCAACTCTAACACCTGGAGACTAAATAATGCATTGTTGAATGACCAATGGATAGCAGAAGAAGTAAGGGATGAAATAAAAAAGAAAATACTCAGAGGTAAATAAGAATAGCAACACAACATATGAAATCGCTGAGACATTACAAAGGCAGTTCTAAGAGGAAAGTTCATCACATTGAGCTCATTCATTAAAAGAATAGAAGATCATTAAATAAATACCCTAACATTACATCCCAAAGGCTTAGATAAAGAACAAATCAACACCAAAAGCAACAGAGGACAGAAAATAATTAAAATCAGAGCTGAAATCAATGAAACTAAAACTAAAACTAAAACTAAAACTAAAGAAACAATTCAAAAAATTAACAAAAGGTTAATTCTTTGAAAATATAAAATTGATAAACCCTTAGCCACACTAATGAAGAGACAAAACTAAAATTACTAAAATTTATGACAAAAAAGTTTCCTTTTCATCATAAAAGGTAACATTCCAGTGTCACCATGGATACTACTGAAACACAGACAATAATAAGAAACCATTTTGAAAATTTATACTCCAATAAAACACAAAATCTTCAAGACATTGAAAAATTTCTAGAGACATATGACCTATCCAATTTGAATCAGGAGGACATAGAAAATTTAAGCAGATAAATTTCAAGCAATGAAATCAAAGACATCATCAAATGCCTACCAACAAAGAAAAACCCAGGAACAGATGTATTCCCAGTTAAGTTCTAGAAGACTAACACCAATCCTCCTCCAATTATTCTATGAAATAGAAAAGGAGGGAACCCTTCCAAACTCATTCTATGAAGCTAGTATCACACTGATACCAAAACCAGACAAAGACACATCAAGAAAAGAAAACTGCAGACCAATATCCCTGGAAAACACGATATAAAAATTCTTAACACAATACTGGCAAACCACATACAAAAACATTAAAAAGAGTGCACCAGGATCAAGTGGGCTCATCCCAGGGATGGCAAGGTTGGTATGGAAATAAATAAGCATAATTCATTGAATCAATGGACTTAAAGACAAGAATCACATGAGTATCTCAATAGATGCAGAAAAAGCATTTAACAAAATACAGCATCAATTAGTGCTCAAAACACCAGAAAAACAAGGGATTGTAGGAACATACCTCAACAATGTAAAAGCAATATGCTAAACCAAAGGCCAATATCATCCTAAATGGAGAAAAATTCAAAGCATTCCCTCTAAAAACTGGAACAAGGCAGGGATGCCCTCTTTCATCACTTCTATTTAAAATAGTCCTTAAAACCCTAGCCAGAGCAATTACACAAAAGAAGAAAATTGAAGGGATACAAATGGGAAAAGAAGAGCTCAAACTATCCCTATTTTCTGAAGACATGATCCTATATTTAAAAGACCCAAAAAAACAATAACCAGAAATCTTTTTTTTTTGGAACTGGGGATTGAACTCAGGGGCACTTGACCACTGAGCCACATCCCCAGCCCTATTTTGTATTTTTTTATTTAGAGACATGGTCTCACTGAGTTGCTTAGGGCCTCGCTAAGTTGCTGAGGCTGGCTTTGAACTCGTGATCCTCCTGCCTCAGCCTCCCGAGTCACTGGGATTACAGGTGTGCGCCACCACGCTGGCAATAACCAGAAAGCTTCTACAACTCATAAACAAATTCAGCAAAGTAGCAGTATATGACATTAACACCCCAAAATCAATTGTGTTCCTACACATCAATGATGTATCAGAAGAAAGAAAAATTAAGAAAACTATCCCATTCATAATAGTCTCAAAAATAAATAAATAAAATGCTTGGGAATCGATCTAATAAAAGAGGTGAAAGACCTACACAATGAAAACTACAGAACACTAAAGGAAGAAACTGAAAAAGACCTTAGGAAATGGAAAGATCTCCCATGCTCTTGGATAGGCAGAGTTAATATTGTCAAAATGGCCCTACTACCTAAAGTACTATACAGATTTAATGCAATTCCTATTAAAATGCTAGTGACATTCTTCATAGAAATAGAAAAAGCAGTTATGAAATTCATTTGGAAAAATAAAAGAGGCCAAGAATCATCAAAGCAATCCTTTGCAAGAAAAGTAAAGCAGAAGGTCTCACAATACCAGACCTTAAGTTATAACTATGGAGCTACAGTAACAAAAATGGCATGGTATTGGCCCAAAAATAGACATGACGTCAATGGAACAGAAGACACAGAGACAAACCCATATATATATATATATATACGTTATCTCATACTAGACGAAAGTGCCATAAACATACATTGGAGAAAAGATACCTCTTTAACAAATGGTACTGGAAAAACTGGAATCATACATAGTAGAAGGAAATTCAACCCCCATCATTCACCCTGCACAAAACTCAACTTGAAGTGAATCAAAGACTTAGGCATTAGATCAGAGCATTTGCACCTACTAGAAGAAATCGTAGGAGCAACTCTCCATCATATCGGCTTAGGAACCAACTTCCTCAACAAGATCCTTAAAGCACAAGAAGTAAAATCAAGAATCAATAAATGAGATGGTATCAAACTAAAAAGCTTCTTCATAGCAAAGGAAATGATCAAGAATGTGAAGAGAACCTACAGAATGGGGGAAAATATTTGCCATCTGCATTTCAGATAGAGCATTACTCTCTAGGATATACAAAGAATACACCGTGCCACACACAAAAAAATAATAATCCAATCAGTAGATGAGCAAAGGTATTTCATAGAAGAAGAAATAGTAATGGTCAATAAATATATGAAAAGATGTTCAATATCTCTAGCAAACAGAGAAATACAAATTAAAACTATACTGAGATTCTATCTCACTCTGGTCAGAATGGCAATTTTCAAGAATACAAGTGACAATAAATGTTTGCAAGAAAGTGGGGAAAAAGGTTTATTCATACATTGCTGGTGAGATTGCAAATTGGTACAACCACTCTGGAAAGCAGTATGGACATTCCTCAGAAAACTTGGAATGGAACCACCATTTGAACCAGTTATCCCACTCCTCAGGACATACCCAAAGGACTTAAAATCAGCATACTTATTGTAATGATGCAACCACATAATGTTTATAGCAGCTCAATTCACAATAGCTAAGCTATAGAGCCAAACTAGGTGCTCTTCAAGAGGTGAATGGATGAAGCAAACATGGTATATATATACAACGGAATATTATTCAGCCATAAAGAAGAAAGAAATTATGGCATTTGCAGGTAAATGGATGGAACTGGAGATTAGCATGCTAAGTGAAGTAAGCCAGTCTCCAAAAACCAAAGGCCAAATGTTCTCTCTGCTATGTGCATGCTAACACACAATAAGAGGGGTGCAGGGGTGGGGGAAATAGAAGTTCATTGGATTAGACAAAGAAGAATGGAGGGAAGGAGGGGGACAGGAATAGGAATGACAGTAGAATGACTTGGACATGATTTCCTATGTTCATATGTGAACATAGGAAAACCACAAGAATATTCAACCACAAGAATGGGATCCTATTTAGAGTAAGTCATTGTCCGTGTATGTATAATAGGTCAAAACACACTCTACTGTCATGTATATCTAAAAGGAACAAATAAAGTAAACAATAAATGTAAATATATATAAATATATATCTATATACACATTAAATTTAAAAAATTCCTTGTTGCTACTGTATAAAGGGAATCTGGAATGACATGTAAAATAAACCATGCACCATCTACTGTTTATCAATTGCTATCTTCTATTCTCATTAATTACAAAATACCAAAAATGTTTATAAAACTGATTAAAATAGATGGCATTGTATTATATAAATAAATGAGAAGCATAACAGTGTACTACTCCATAAAATAATTAATTTTTATAGCTAGATAAAGGGAAGAAAAATGGAAAAAATAAAATTTGTGAATGAGATTTATTTATCATTATTTTTATCACATTTACTATTAATATTCAATCAATTATGAATAATATTTGCATTCTTATCTGCTATGTTTAACACTGAATAAATTCATTAAAAGAAAAGAAAAGAAATGTCAAACATAAATTCTTGCTGGCGCGGTGGCTCACACCTATCATCCCAGCAGCTCAGGAGGCTAAGGCAGGAGGATCTCGAGTTCAAAGCCAGCCTCAGCAAAAGCAAGGCACTAACCAACTCAGTGAGACCCTGTCTCTCAATAAAATACAAAATAGGGTTGGGGATGTGGCTCAGTAGTCGAGTGTCCCTGAGTTCAATCCCTGGCACTCCACCCCCCCAAAAAAATAAATTCTTTAGAAAGAAAGAAAATGATACAGGTCAGAAAGTCAGACCTCCATGAAGGAAGAATACTGCAAAAGGAATAGTTGAAGGTAAAAATAAATTTTCTTACTCTTAATTGACCTAATAGTTAAAGATTTGCAAGAAATAATAATAGTAATGATGTATTCAGATTTAGGAATACATTGTTCCTAAAAGGTACTTGTACTACTCATGAAACAGGATTATGATTTAAAGGTGGACTGGAATTAGTTGTAAGAGAATATTACAAACTCCAGGAAAACCACTGTGTAAAAAAAAGGTGCATAATTGATATGTTTAAAAAAGGAGAGAAAATGAAATCAGATAAAATGTTTAATTAAAATCATGAAAGAAAAGCTGTGGAAGACAAACAGGAGCTAAGTACAAGGACAACAAATAGAAAACAGCAACAAATATGGTAGGTATGAATCTAATTATGTTGTCTGAATATGCTGATTAAAAGACAGATTGTCAAAGTGGGGTCATAAAACAAGACTCAAGTGTATGTTGCCTACAAGAAACCCACTTTAATGTAGAGACACACATGGATTTATCAAAATGCATGAATGCATTCTACTGTCATGTACTAATTAGAACAAAATTAAAAATTTATTAAAAAAATAAAGGGATGGAAAAAATATATCACTAATCAAAAGAAAGTGGGAGGTATATTAATATTTCAGATACAGGAGACTACAGAGGAAGGAAGATTATTGGGAATGAAGATAAACATTACATCACAGAGAGGTCACTACTCCAGGAAAATATAATAATCCTTTATGTATTTGCAGCAGATCAAAATGTGAGGCAATAACTGATAGAACTACAGTGATAAACAGATGAATCCACTATTACAGTGGAGATGTTGAAATCTCTAGGAGAAATAGACCAATCCAGCAGGTAGAAAATCAGCAGGGACACAGTTGAATTCAAAAGCACCATCAATGAACTTGACCTAACTGATATGTACAGACCACTCCATCCAACAACAGAATACACACTCTGAAACTCACCTGCAATATCTATCAAGATAGATAGACCACATCCTGGGCCATCAAGCATACCTTAACAAGTTAAAAGAATAAAAAGTATGAAAAAAGTCTGCTCTTGACACAATAGAATTAAACTAGAATCAGTCAGAAGGAAAACTGGAATGTTTTCAAATAGTTCTAAATAACAGCCCAATTAAAAATGGGCTCAGTCTACCACTCCTGTTGCTGCTGGTGTGCTTAGCACTCACTCACGAAAAGCCCAAGGAAGGAGTCAAGACTGAGAGCAATGATCAAATTAATGTGAAGGTGACAGGGAGGATGGTTCTGTGATATAGTTTAAAATTAAGCTGCAGTCGATGGCTCCGGTGGGGAGTTTGGACCCTTCAGCGCCATTTTGCAGCTTCCCTGGCAGAGGGCGACCATCTGCAGCTGCCTGAGTCCTCAGAGCTGAGCTGCGGTCTTCCCCGCCACTGCTCGGCGTCTCCTGGGGACGTCTCGCCTGGAGCAGAGGGAGTCACCAGCTCCAGCAGGGAGTTTGGGCCCTTCGGCGCTATTTTGCAGCTTCCCTGGCAGAGAGTGAACACCTGCCACTGACTGAGCCCCCAGCGAGGAGCTCAGGCCTGTCTGGGCTCTCAAGCCCAGTGTCTCCATCACTGAGCACAGTTTTGTGCCCCCACCCCAACTTGGTCTAGTTCACAGGTCCACACCCTGGCCTGGGGTCTAGCACCTTGCTGTATCTGATTGTCTATCAACACCAGGCTGTCTCTGCCCAGAAGCATTGATCATTCCCAACCTGGAGGTAGTGGGACAGCAGCTTTCTTGGATCACCACTTAAGCACTTCTCAAACATCAGGTGCTACTGGAAATCTACAGGGACACTTTAAGTCTTTACAGGGAAATCACAATCCCTCTGATTTGCACTACTAGAGGGGAAGAGACACGAGCAACATGAGAAAACACGGGAAGAGAGGGTCCCAAACAAACCTAGATGATATATCAAGAGAACCCAAAGACAGCATGGTAGAAGGAATGACAGAAATGGAGTTCAGAATGTTCATAATTAAAATGATCCGAGAAGAGAATGATGTGACGAGAGAGCAGATTCAGGCTATGAATAATCAGCTAATAGAGCAATTGCAGGAAGCAAAAAATCATTTCAATAAAGAGATAGAAGTTCTGAGAAAAAAACAAACAGAAATCCTTGAAGGAAACAAGGAAATGAAGGAAACAATAAACCAAGTTAAAAACTCAATAGAAAGCATAATTAACAGAATAGATCACTTAGAAGAGAGAACCTCAGACAATGAAGACAAATATTTAATCTCGAAAACAAAATCGAACAATCAGAGAAGATGGTTAAGAATCATGAACAAAACCTCCAAGAAATATGGGACATCATGAAAAGACCAAATTTAAGAGTTATTGGGATTGAGGAAGGCACAGAGATACAAACCAAGAGAAATAGCATCAGAAAATTTCCCAAATATGATGAAAGAGATGGAAAATCAATTACAAGAGGCTTACAGGACACTAAACACACAGAATTACAACAGATCCACACCAAGGCACATTATAATGAAAATACCTAACATACAAAACAAAGACAGAATTTTAAAGGCTGCAAGAGAAAAGCATCAGATTACCTACAGGGGGAAACCAATACGGATATCAGCAGATTTCTCAGCCCAGACCCTAAAAGCAAGAAGGGCCTGGAACAACATACTTCAAGCTCTGAAAGAAAATGGATGCCAACCAAGAATCTTATACCCAGCAAAACTTACCTTCAGATTTGATAATGAAATAAAATCCTTCCATGATAAACAAAAGCTTAAAGAATTCACAAAGAGAAAGCCTGCCCTTCAGAACATTATCAACAAAATATTTGAAGAGGAAGAACAGAAAAACAACAATCTCAGTCAACATGGAGAGGAATTACCCTAAAGAAAGAGTCAATCAAAGGAGAAACAAAGTTAGGCTAAAAACCCCAAAAAAGCTAAAATGGCAGGAAATACAAGCCATATCTCAATAATAACCCTGAATGTAAATGGCCTAAATTCATCAATCAAAAGACATAGACTGGAAGATTGGATTAAAAAGAAAGACCCAACAATATGCTGCCTTCAAGAGACTCATCTCATAGACAAACATGCCCACAGACTAAAGGTGAAAGGTTGGGAAAAAACATACCATGCACATGGACTGAGTAAAAAAGTAGGAGGTTCCATCCTCATTTCAGATAAAGCAGACTTCAAGCCAAAGTTAGTCAGAAGGGATAAAGAAGGACATTTCATACTGCTTAAAGGAAGCACAAATCAGCAAGACATAACAATCATAAATATTTATGCACCAAACAATGGTGCATCCATGTATGTCAATCAGATCCTTCTCAATTTCAGGAATCAAATAAACCAAAACACAATGATACTGGGGGGGACCTTAACACTCCCCTCTCACTGCTGGACAGATCTTCCAAGCAAAAATTGAACAAAGAAACCACAGTACTCAATGACACAATCGCTAATTTGGACTTAACAGACATATATAGAATATTCCATCCATCAAAAAGCAAATACACTTTCTTCTCAGCAGCTCATGGTTCCTTCTCCAAAATAGACCATATGTTATGCCACAAAGCTATTCTCAGCAAATACAAAAACATAGAGATACTACCTTGTATACTATCAGATCATAATGGAATGAAATTAGATATCAATGATAAAGTTAAAAACAGAAACTACTCCAAGACCTGGAGATTAAATAATATGCTATTGAATGATACATGGATAACAGAAGACATTAGGGGGGGAATTAAAAGATTCTTAGAGGTCAACGAGAACAAAGATACAACATATCAAAATCTCTGGGACACTAAGAAAGCAGTGCTAAGAGGAAAATTCATAGCATGGAGTGCATTTAATAAAAGAATGAAAAGTCAACAAATCAATGATCTCACACTACAGCTCAAAGCCCTAGAAAAAGAGGAACAGATCATCACCAAAAGTAGCAGAAGACAGGAAATAATCAAAATCAGAGCTGAAATCAATGAAATTGAAACAAAAGAAACAATTCAAAAAATTGACAAAACAAAAAGTTGGTTCTTTGAAAAAATAAACAAAATTGATAAACCCTTAGCCACGCTAACAAAGGGAAGGAGAGAGAAACTCCAAAATTACTAAAATTCATGATGGAAATGGAAATATTACAACAAACACAACTGAAATACAAAACATAATAAGAAGCTACTTTGAAAATTTATACTCCAACAAAATAGAAAACATGGAAGACATCAACAGGTTCCTAGAGGCATATGAGCCACCCAAACTGAATCTGGAAGACATACACAACTTAAATGGATCAATTTCAAGCAATGAAATAGAAGAAGTCATCAAAAGCCTACCAACAAAGAAAAGTCCGGGACCAGATGGATTCACAGCTGAGTTCTACAAGACCTTTAAAGAAGAGCTCATTCCAATACTCCTCAAAGTATTTCATGAAATAGAGGAGGAAGGAACCCTTCCAAACTCATTCTATGAAGCTAATATCACCCTGATACCAAAATCAGAGAAGGACACATCGAGGAAAGAAAATTTCAGACCCATATCTGTAATGAGCATAGATGCAAAAATTCTTAAAAAAAATTTTAGCGAATCGCATACAAAAGCATATTAAAAAGATAGTGCACCATGATCAAGTGGGTTTCATCCCGGGGATGCAAGGTTGGTTCAACATCCGGAAATCAATAAATTTAATTCACTACATCAACAGACTTAAAGTCAAGAACCACATGATTATTTCAATAGATGCAGAGAAAGCATTTGATAAAATACAGCACCCCTTCATGCTCAAAACACTAGAAAAAATAGGGATAGTGGGGACATTCCTTAACATTGTAAAGGCCAGTTATGCCAAGCCCACAGCTAACATCATTCTAAATGGAGAAAAATTGAACACACTCCCCCTGAGAACTGGAACAAGGCAGGGATGCCCTCTTTCGCCACTACTATTCAACATTGTTCTTGAAACTCTAGCCAGAGCAATTAGACAGACGAAAGAAATTTGAGGAATACGAATAGGAAAAGAAGAGCTCAAACTATCCCTATTTGCTGATGACATGATTCTGTATTTAGAAGACCCTAAGAATTCCACCAGACAACTTCTGGAACTCATAAATGAATTCAGTAAAGTAGCAGGATATAAAATTAATGCTCATAAATCTAATGCATTTTTATTCGTAAGTGATGCATCCTCTGAGAGAGAAATTAGGAAAACTACCCCATTCACAATAACCTCAAATAAAATAAAATACTTGGGAATCAGTCTAACAAAAGAAGTGAAAGACCTCTACAATGAGAACTACAGAACACTAAAGAAAGAAGTTAAAGAGAATCTGAGAAGATGGAAAGATCTCCCATGTTCTTGAATAGGTCGAATTAATATTGTCAAAATGGCCATACTTCCAAAAGTGCTATACAAATTCAATGCAATTCCAATTAAAATCCCAATGATGGACCTCATAGAAATACAGCAAGCAATCATGAAATTCATTTGGAGGAATAAGAGACCCAGAATAGCTAAAGCAATCCTTAGCAAGAAGAGCGAAGCAGGGGGTATCACAATACCAGACCTTCAACTATACTACAGAGTAATGGTAACGAAAATAGCATGGTATTGGCACCAAAATAGACAGGTAGATCAATGGTACAGAATAGAGGACACAGAGACAAACCCACATAAATACAGGTATCTCATATTTGACAAGCCAAAAACATACAATGGAGAAAAGGCAGCCTCTTCAACAAATGGTGCTGGGAAAATTGGAAATTCATATGCAGCAAAATGAAACTAAACCCATATCTCTCACCCTGTACAAAACTCAACTCAAAGTGGATCAAGGACCTAGAAATTAGACCAGAGACTCTGCACCTAATAGAAGAGAAAATAGGTCCAAATCTTCATCACGTTGGCCTAGGACCATATTTCCTTAACATGACTCCCAAAGTGCAAGAAATAAAAGCACGAATCAATGATTGGGATAGAGTTAAACTAAAAAGCTTTTTCTCAGCAAAGGAAACAATCAGCAATGTGAAGAGAGAGCCTTCAGAGTGGGAGAAAATCTTTGCTACACATACTTCAGATAGAGCACTAATCTCCAGAATCTACAAAGTGCTCAAAAATCTTTACACCAAGAATACTAATAACCCAATCAATAAATGGGCCAAGGAAATGAACAGACACTTTACAGAGGAAGATCTACAAGCAATCAACAGATTTATAAAAAAATGTTCAACATCCCTCATTATAAGAGAAATGCAAATCAAAACCACCTCAAGATTTCATCTTACCCCAATTAGAATGTCTTTTATTAAGAATACAGGGAACAACAGGTGTTGGCGAGGATGTGGGGAAAAGGGTACACTCATCCATTGCTGGTGGGGGTGCAAGTTGGTGCAGCCACTCTGGAAAGCAGTGTGGAGATTCCTTAGAAAACTTGGAATGGATCCACCATTTGACCCAGCTGTCCCACTCCTTGGCCTATAACCAAAGGACTTAAAATCAGATTACTACAGTGATGCAGCCACATCAATGTTCATAGCTGCTCAATTCACATAGCTAGATTGTGGAACCAACCTAGATGCCCTTCAATAGATGAATGGATAAAGAAACTGTGGTATATATACACAATGGAATATTACTCAGCCATAAAGAAGAATAAAATTATGGCATTTGTAGGTAAATGGATGATGTTGGAGACCGTTATGCTAAGTGAGATCAGCCAATCCCAAAAATCCAAAGGCTGAATGGTCTCTCTGATAAATGAATCATGATGCATAATGTGGGGTGGAAGGGTAGCAAGAATGGAGGAAGGATAGATAGCACAGAGGGAAGGGAGGGATGGGGTCCGGTCGGGGAGGTAAGAATAATAGAAGAATGTGTGACAGATATCATTTCCCTGTGTACGTGTATGAATGCACAGATGGTGTGACTCTACTTTGTGTACAACCAGAGAAACAATAGCTGTACTCCATTTGTGTTCAATGAATCAATAAGCAAATTAAAAAAAAAAAGAAATGAATACCTACTAAGACTCTAAATAGAATGACAAGGTAAAAAAATAAATTTCTGTTGTTGAAGCCAAAAAAATAAAAAATAAATAAATAAATAAATAAATAAATAAAATTAAGAGGCACTGGGCTGGGGATGTAGCTCAGTGGTGGAGCACTTGCCTAGAGGTACAAGGACCTGGATTCATTCCTCAGTACTGCAGCCCTGGGCTTGATCCTCAGTACCAGGAAAAAACAACAAACAAACAACTAGTAAGTATTGAGAATGACTGGGTTTGTTAGTAGGACACATCAGACTGCAAATTGATGGACAGTCAACCTCTGAAACAGATGATGCCTGTGCAGTTGAAAACAGAGGATGCAGATTCAGTTGATATTTCCAAGGCAGACAGGCGGTGTCTACTAAAAAGGGAACTTGCTACTTTAACCAGAATGCTGCTCTTACAACCAAGAATACAATCTCAGTGATCACATCCTAACCACTACATCTGGATGTCTCTGCTCATTCATCTCCTGTCCTTCTCCTTTATTGTACATGAAGTGGGTGGTGTTTGTACACAGTCATATTGCATTCTTTAAATTAAATGCCAACACTATTTTAATTAACATCAAATGGAGATGGGATGGGGGAAATACTGGTTCTGTAAAAAGACTGCTATTCCCATTAATGGCATGCTCAGTTCTTATATTTATATTCTTAGATTTCTATTCCAGTAAATTCTGTTGCCCCCACGATTTTAATAAAACAACATAAAAACACTTGCATATGTTTTCAGCTTCGGAATACTTATGCTTCCCATTGATCATTACAAAACCAAGGACAACTTTATAATTATTTTGCATGCAGTTATTACAGGTAGGGCAATCTGCCTTTAATGTCAGATAAATTACTCAACAAAAATAAGACATAAATGTTTCCCTTCTAAATCAGGTGTCCTGTTTAAATAAACTTATTTATTTAAAGCTTTCAAAAATTAAGAATTAAAAATAGGCAAAAGACCTTAATAGACACATCAACAAAGAATGTATGAAGATGGCAAGTACATATATGAAAAGATGCTCAGCATCACATCATTAAGGAATTGCAAATTAAAAAAAGAAAAAAAAGACACAACCGTGCACCTACTAGAAGGGCTAAAATCCCAAACACTGACAACACCAAATGTCAGAACAGATGTGGAGCAACAGGAATGCTCATTCATTGCTGGTGGGAATGCAAAATAGTATAGCCACTTTGGAAGACAGTTGGCAGTTTATTACAAATCTAAACATATTGTCACTATAGGATCCAGCACTGGTGCTCCTTGGTATTTACCCCAAATGAATGAAAACATGTGCACACAAAAACTTGTGCATGTGTGTCTATACAATCTTCCTTCATAACTGTCAAAACTTGGCAGCTACAAAATGGCCCTTCAGTAGATGAATGGATACATAAACTGTGGCACATCCAGAAAATGTAGCATATAATTCAGTGTGACAAAGAAATGAGCTTTAAAACTGTGAAAAAAAATTGGAGGAAACTAAAAATGCATATTACTAAGAGAGAAGCCAGTCTGAAAAGGCTACCTACAGCATGGTTCCAACCACATGACATTCTGGAAATGACAAAATCATGGCCATAGTAAGATTAGCAGCTGCCAGGACTGAGCAGAGACAGAGGGCAGTGAGGTTACTCTCCAGGATACGGTCATGATGGACACACGCACCTGTTCACACCCACAGAGCACACCAAGAGTGTGCCCTGAAGTAAACCATGGAACTGAGGAGATGGCCTGTCAATGTAGGTCCCTCCAGTGAGCACACTCCAGTGCGCAGCAGGATGTTGACAAGGTGGTAACTGTACATGGGAGGAGGGCACGTGGGAATTCTCTTTAGAGTCTAATTACTTTTTCTCTGAAATTAAAAGTGCTCTAAAAATAAAATATATTAAAATTTTATTTGCAAAATGGTACAACCATTGTGGAAAGCAGTATGGAGATTCCTCAGAAAACTTGGAATGGAACTACCAATTGGCCCAGTTATCCCACTCCTTGGTTTATACCCAAAGGACTTAAAATCAGCATAGTACAGTGACGCCGCCACAACAATGTTTATAGCGGCTCAATTCACAATAGCTAAGCTATGGAACCAACCTAGGTATCCTTCAACAGATGAATGGATAAAGAAAAGGTGGTGTATATACACAATGGAATATTACTCAGCCTTAAAGAAGAATAAAACTATGGCATTTTCAGGTAAGTAGATGGAGTTGGAGAATACCATGCTAAGCGAAATAAGCCAAACCCAAAAAACCAAAGGCCCAATGTCTTCTTTAATATGCAGATACTAACTCACAATAAGGGGGGTGGATAGGGAAGAATAGAGTTACTTTATATTAGAGGGGAGTGAAGGGAGGGGAAGGGGTACGGGGGAAGGAATGATAGTAGAGTGACACAGACATTATTATCTCATGTACCTGTATGACTGCATGATCAATGTGATCCTACAATATGCATAATCAGAAAGATTACACTCCATTTACGTAACTATCAAAAGGTATAAATGCATTCTACTGTCATGTACAACTACTTAGAACAAATAAAAAATTTAAAAAATTTCACAAGTATAGATAAAAGCAAAATTTCTGGAAAAATTTAGGAGGTCCACATATTTGAGAGAAATCTTTGATGCAAGCTTATTTTATCTTTCTGTTCTGTTCTGATTCGTTTTGTTTTTCAGAATCTACCATTATCTGTACATTACCTGTACATTCAACATCTACATCTTTCCCATGATTTTTATTCCTTTTTGGCTCTTTCCTTAACATTTAGAAGAAATTACCAAGTTTTCCTCTATACCAGTGGTTCAACTTTCTGCAATGCCAATCTCTTCTTGACTAAGAGAAATTTCATACTTGCATTATTTTTCTATATTTAAAAAAAATAATTCCCAGTCTCATTCACTTCCCTTTCCATCTTACTTGGTGATTCCTCATTTTCCCATTTTCATCTACTAGAGCCTAACACCCATATTCGCTTGATTTTTATTTGGAGCACCAAGATATACTATCTGAAATTTATTATGACTTTAAATAAATATTTTTCCAAAGTGTTTGAATTCTTGGGCACAGTTGACCTTTGGTATCCACAGGGTCTACATCCACAGATTCAACTAACCATGGATCAAAATATTGTTAAAAAAAAAAAAAATCACAGCTGTTCTGAACATAGAGATTTTTTCTGATCACCATTCCCTAAACAATACAGCATAACTATTAAGTGTACGGTATTTGCACTATATTAGGTTTTATAATCTGGAGGCAACTTAAAGTACACAGAAGGAGGAGTCTAGGTTATATATAAATTCTGCACTGTTTTACATAAGGGACTCGAATATCCACAAATTCTGGTGTCAGCAGGGGTCCTGGAACCAATCCACCAAAGATGCTGAGGGATGACTGTGTGTTATTTCTCCTTCTAACACAGAAGACTCATTTATTCAGAACTATTTTATTAAACCTTAAAATAGGAAGCATCTCTTTCCTGCCCCTTATTCCCACACAGAATGTTCTCAGAACCTAAATCCTGTCTTTGGGACTTTGCAGCCCATGGGGCTGGGTGGGGAGATGCTGAGGCCTTAGAGGTCACCTGCAGTCAACTTTACTTCTCCATCATGGTGGTGATGATGATGGTTTAGTGAAGCCATTCGACCAGGGCTCACTTTGTTTGTAAGGTGCTCGGTCCTCCATTTTAGGTAAATGATATGGCTGTGCCCAACTTCCTTAGTGTCACTACTGCCTGGGATCAGGAAGCTCCCAGTGGTGTTTCAGGAAAGTCCACATCAGCGGTAACTCTGCCACTGGATGGCTTCCTATTGGGTATGGCCATTCCTGCCCTTAGGTCTTCTAGGAAAGGTTCTCCTGGCAGAGAAGAATCTCAGTATCATGAGCATTTCCACATCTAAGGAGGTAATGGTAATTCAGGATCTTATTTAGTAACTTCTTACAACACTACTTTAATTTTGTAATAAGAGAAGATGTGTGTCCAGACTTGATGCTATCTTTTACTCTTTTATTTATTTATTTTTGGTGGTGAGGAAGTACTGGGGATTGAACTCAGGGGTCACTCGACCCCTGAGCCACATCCCCAGCCCTATTTTGAATTTTATTTAGAAATAAGGTCTCACTGGTTTCCTTAGCACCTCACTTTTGCTGAGGTTGGCTTTGAACTCGAGATCCTCCTGCCTCAGCCTCCCTTGACACTGAGATTACAGTGACAATATATGTGCATTTAAGTCATGTTGTGAAGAGGACAACCCAGCCTAGCATTTGCCTTTCAGTTGCGATTTTTCCCAGATCTAAACTTGATTTTCAAAGAGCAAAGATTATACACTGAAGAATAAAATGGTGGCCAGTCTTGGTAGCACACCTTATAATCCCAGCTACTCGAGAGGCTGAGGCAGGTGGATCCCCAAGTTTGAGATCAGTCTCATCAACTTAGCAAGACTGTCTCACAAAAAGAAAGGAAGGAAGGAAGGAAGGAAGCAAGCAAAGAAGTAAGAGAGGAAAGGAAGAGAGGAAGGAAGGAAGGAAGGAAGGAAGGAAGGAAGGAAGGAAGGAAGGAAGGGAGGGAGGGAGGGAGGGAGGAAGGGAGGGAGGGAGGAATGTAACTCAGAGGCAGAGAATACCTAGTTCAACCAAGTAGCATAAAAAAAAGGAGAAAAATGAGAGAGAACCCAAGTTAAAAGAGACAGGAAGAAAAAGGTTAAGTGGAAAAGGTGTAACGTGGGTGAAGTAAGGATAAGAATTAAAGTCATGGAATATGGAGAGATAAAAGCAGGGAAGGTGAGGATGGAAAACACGACTTTTCTGAGAAAACTCCAAGACTGCAGCCAGCCTCAGACACAAAATCAAACTAACACCGCTGCCATGGACTGGAACTGCATTCTAACCATTGTTTCTATTGTTCCTTCGGCGTTCACAGGTCCTTCTTCACTTTCTCCCCTCTCAGTGAAAGATCACCCCTGTTACGTGTCATCAACGGGATGGATTGTATAGAGGAAAGTAAGGGGAGGGGAGTGGGGAAGGAAAGATAATAGAATGTGACAAACATCATTATACTATGTAGATGTATGAATATGCAAATGGTGTGATTCTACTTTGTGAACAACCAGAAAAACGACAGTTGTACTCCATTTGAGTACATTGATTGAATGAATAAATAAATAAGTAAATAACTAAATAAATGAAAAATTACCAATATCTAACTCCTCTCTAGATGCACTGGATCAGGGCTCTCATATAGGGAGTCATGAGAAGAAATGACAAAGTGGGCACCAGCAGAGAGGCCTGGGGCTTATCTCTTCTTGAATATGGAAGCAAGACAGGAACTGGCTGGGTTCCTCAGAGATCCCAGGCAGGAGGCTGCACCTGCCATCCAACTGAGGTCCCAGCAGGTGGCATCTTTTGGAACCCACCTAGACCTGTCCACCTGGTGGGCTGAGATCCTCTGGGCCCCAAGGATTTGGAAGTCCTGTTTGGGTCCTCTCTGTGAGATCCTCTTTCTAAACAAAGAGGAATCAGACTCCTACTCATTCATCTTTAGCACAAACTAGTTTTTCTAGTTTGCTACAAAGTAGCGGGACCCCAAAGATTTGCCTTGCCTGCTGAGGAAATATGCAACTATGGAAACATCAGGGAAGCCCCACGCAATCAACTCAGAAACAGAGGGAGGCAGACCAAAATGGACACTTAAAACAGATGGCCACCAACAAAGTAGAAATAAGAGTCAGAGGAGAACTTCAACAAAACCCACAGTGAGTGCTCTCAAGGTGATCTGCTTAGCACATGAACAAGGTCAACCAGAGTCCACTGTGGGCTTTATTAACTGGACATGATCACTGTGAATCTCATATGGTAAAGCCAATGTCACAGACTCACCCAGATAACTTTGAGAAAGAATGGGGCTACCTTACTTCACACTGCATTTGCTATGAAGTGATGAAAACAGAACTAAACACCATCGTCCCAGGAACAGACACAGGGATTAATAGAACACAGAGTGCACTAATGAATCTGAGGAATTAGTAGAATTTCACTTCTAGGGAAGGTGCTCATTTAATAAATACCACTGGCATAATTGACTATCCATCTGAAAAGAAAAGGAAAAAAACCCCAAAACACCTGTATCTTAAGCTATGCATAAAAACTAAATGCCTAGTATCTTAAAATGTATAAAATGCATTAAAAACTTAAAATGAGAGTATGAATGTGGTTTATCCTTTAGGTAGAAGATACACAATGGTCCAGGCAGAAAGTTTTCCCAAAAGAAAGAAACTTAGGTAATTAAGTTTTTAATGGTAGATGCTAAAATAAACAAAGTCAAAAGGCAAACAGCCTTAACCCTAGTATACACATAATTTATGTAAACTGATACTTTAAAATAACAAGTTATTAGCCCAACTGCTAATAAATACAGGCAATTTATTGAACTGAGAATATCTATGAATTTATGAACACTGCCCACTAAACACTGAAGATACACTCCTTATATAGTTTAAAAGAAACACATTAGAATACATAAGTATATTTCTTTTGGGAAAAGTTCCTGCCTGGACCATTAGGTAGCTTCTATCTAGAGGGTAAATCTTGTTCATACTTTCATTTTAATTTTTTAATGCATATTCTCATAACATAGAGATAACCCCACCCACCTGCCCACACACAGCACTAGATTGTTCAAAACCGAACATTACAGGTGTCAGTGAGGGGAAATGTGTAATTTATTAAATTGATGGTAAAAATGTGAATCATAATTTCCTTTCCAGACAAGGAGAATGGCAATCTCTACTAAAATTGGAAAAAAAAATGTGAGAATGGACTTTGATGTAAACATACCATTTTATGGAATGCATTTGATAGAAAAAAATTTACCATTTATATAATGACATATATACAGGGATGCTTACTTTATCATTTTGAGGGAGGATAAAACAAAAACAAAAGCATACCAGTTTGAATTTCCCTCAATAGGAAAATACTGAAATAAGTTATGGTGCACGTGTACATATTTATATGTCTGTATGCATGTATATCTATGAACACATGTGTATTTATGTATGTGTTTGTATTCCTTTGCATGGAATATGATGCATTTTATTAAAAAGGCTACATTAGGTATGTAGCCACTATCCTGGTGAGAGGTCCTAAATACAGTGGTAATTTAGAAAATTAAGTGGCAGGTTAATACAATATAAACAACATGACCCTTTTATTAAATACAGCAGTAACTAGGATGAAGTTATATATTTGTACTTGCTGGTATGATTGTCTGGAAAGATGTGGAGAGCTATATAAAATAGGTTCTAACACTGGCTTCCTTTATCCTTATAAATTTTATGGCCACTCAGCATGTAATATCATATATCACCACATGAAGTTTTAATAAATATCGGTGGGAAGAGATATTGGTCACTTTGTGTGGAAATGGGTTGATAGGCAGAAAGGGAGAGAATTACTGGTGTTTCATAATGTATTTTTGTATTATTTCTTTGGTTATAGTTAACATAGTTTACTTGATAATCGTAAAAGCTGAATATTTTTTGGCACAACAGGAAATGTAAGAAGCTACACAAAAATGTATCAAGCCAACTCATTCTCATTCTGGTGTATCTAGATATTCTCATTCAGCCTCCCCACTTTTATACCCTGTGTATAGGAAATGGTATTCTTTTTTAAAAAGGTTTTTAACTGATGAACATCTATCTATGATAGAGAGTTAGAAGAATACACAGAGTAAAAGTGAAATCAGCAGGGGAGAAGAATTCTACTTCAGGAATAGCACACCAGCTAGATATGTGCCATTTACCCAGGAATTTACATAACAAATCCACTTCACTCAGAGGCATCTTAGATCTGACCTACTGGTCTCACTTTTCTTGGTTCCACAGAATGCTAGGCTGGGAGATAATGAATTCTTTAAAAATCTTTCAATGTTTCTATTTCCAAAGACAAAGTCTATCTGATTCTGAATGTTGTCTGAATGCAAAGTCAAAGCCACCTGCACAGAGTGGCTACAAAATAAGCCAAATGGAAGCTAAGAAGACTGGAGAGAGTCGGAAAGAACAGAGGTGCCTGCATACAAAGTGGTTACTTTCTTTAAAACTGCGTGTGACGAAGATAACAGGAGCCCAGAATATTTATAGAAACATGATATTTTTGGATCTAAATACAGTTTTGGTTTCCTTGGAAACCCAAACTGACACATATGCATGTAACCAGACGTACACACACACAACAAAACCATGAATGGTGTCTTCCTAATTAAGTCCTACAAGATGTGTGTGGGGAAAGGAGATGGCAATTGTAAATTGGCACAATGTAGGGCATCACTCCACAAGCACAGTCACACTTTTTAGCATGACCCACTCTCCCCTAAAAGTGGGAACTATCTCCATGACTATCTCCACGGCCAGCATTTCAACTCCAGAGGTCCTCATCTCTCAGGAGGCACAGGATGGGTGATATGGTGACTTAGGAAGTATTAAAAAAATAGGAATAATTGTGTGTCAAGGCTCTTCAGTAGTCTAAATTCTCAATTGTCCTGTGCATCCTCCAACTTATATTTTGAGACTCAGATGTCTTACAGCATTTTCCCACAGAAACTAAGGTCATTTTCTCTTTGCCTACCATGTAAGATCACCAGTGAGAGTCCAATGCTGCTTCCCTGTCTAGGTTACCATCAGAGTCCTGATTCTGCGTTCTTCCTGGACTCCTGGGAGATGCTAGCTGGCAGGCAAGTTTGGGGACATGCAGTTCAACTAGGGATTCACTAACAGAGTTTTAAGAGAACTCCAGTGAACTAAAAAGGAAATCCCTGAGGGTTCCCCAGTCTGTCCCAGGACAGAGGAGTAAAGAGGGCAGGTACCCTGCAAATCTCCACTCTGTTGGCAGCCTCCTCCATCTCTTCCCTGAGGGCATCAGCTTTGGCACCCGCAGGCTGTAAGCTGCTGGACAGACCTGAAGACTTGGAAGTCTGCTGCCACCTGATGGAAAAGAGGAAAAAAGAGCAGAGAAGTGAGACAGGTAGAGAGAGCCCTCTGGATATTGTGGGAATGCTAAGGACTCTCACCAGAAAAGAGAAGTAATGAAAAGGTACCAAGTACTACATCAGGAGAAAGGGGGCTAAGATCTCCACATCCCAACTGTTACCCACAGCTGAGGAGCGGCTGCCCTCTGCACAGGACAAGCAACCCCAATTTTGGCACCATTTTCCTATTGCATTCCAAACACTAAGGCCAAATGACAATTGCTATTGCTGTCCTTTTAAAAACAATGTTATTTTTACTGACCAATCACAATTTTATACATTTATGGGACACACTGTGATATGCGGAGATCTGGATACAATGTGGAATGATCAAATTGAGTTAATTAACATCCATCACCTCACTTATTTTTGATCCAACATGTCTGAAATTTAATCAGCTGACCATAGTAATAATAATGTAACATAATATTTCAAAATAACTCGCTGTCTTTAAGCACAGTCTCTGTTATTCATGTAAGTTCCCTGTAAGCATCTGCGTTTGGAAATTCACCTACTTTGACTGAAACCAATAATGGATACCAAGTGAGAAGATATTCCAATATGATGAAAAACACATCTGAAAGCAAAAATCTCCAACAGTAGACACAAAACAACTACCCACTCACAATGAAATACCTTGTATTATGGTTTGGAACTGGAATGTCCCCAAAAGCTCATGTATTGAAAGCCTGGTCCCCAGCACAGTAAGGGTCAGAGGTGGGGCTGTTAGGCAGTGATTGGATCCTGGGGCTCTCACCTGGCAGTGGACTTACCCATCAATAGTTGAATGGACCACTGTGGGGTGGGAACTAATTGAAGGAAGCAGGTCACTGGGTGTGCCCTGGAGGGGTTAAAGTTCTCCCTGCCACACCCCACTTCCCTGCTGCCAGGAGCTGAGCAGCTTTCCTCTCTCAAACCCTCCCACCCTGATGTGTCTGCCCTGCAGCCCACTGACTGTGGACTGAACCTATGAAACTGTGAGTCAAAACAAATCTTTCCTCCTCCAAGTTGTTCTTGTCAGGTATTTTGGTCATAGTGACAATTTATATTTACTTAAAAATTTACCTTTGCGGGGAGAATACCAGCCTTCCTAGGAAGCCACTCAGAAAACTACTTCTGTTTACTATGTCACCATCAGGGAATTACCAGATGCAGACCCTGAAAGAAGGTTCCAGTGACAGCAGAAGGTAGTAGGCAAAGCAGGGCTCAGCAGCGAGTTCCTCTCTGGAGAGTCTGTGAACTCAGGCCAGCAAGTAGGCAAAAGAAGCCAAGTAGGCCACTGTCTTGAAAACTAGTCCACTGGATCTTTCCTCTTCTACTTGTTAGAGAGGCTAGAGGTATATAGCTATTTCTAGGCTACAAGAAGAACAATAGTGTAATCAGGATGACAAATGGCAGCCAAGCCTGGTTTCATCTTGAGAACTCAGGAGGCAGGGAGGGTGTTGCCAGGGCTGCGGCCCTGTCTTCAGTCCAGGCTGGGAGGGCCCAGGTAGGAACATGGGCCATGGGCTGCCAGGTATTTCAATTAATGAGAGCATTTGGAAATCTTCACGAGAACTCCCCTCAGGAAATGTGACGAGATAAAATGACGTCTTTTAAACCCCATGCAGGCCAACGCTGCGTTGTCCGCCAAACACCACATCTC